>JAUZNJ010033167.1:0-13298 GCA_034780135.1 Jordanella pulchra
ACAGTCTTCTACATGCTTTGCAAGTGGAAAACCTGAAAAATCAACAGTGTATCAAATACTTGTTCTCCCCACTGTAACTATTCCCACATTTATCCACCTTTTGGTTTTAGGACTATGATTTGAAAATAGCTTTTTCTAAATAAAGACATCAGAGTCTCACTCTATAGCTATGAAGGTGCTTATTTTACCAAGAGTTATTGCTGATTTTACCAAAGGAAACAATCTGCATACTTGACTGAGGTTAAACAAGTAAAAGGAGCTATTTTAGGTGACTCCTCTAGTGGAACTTCTCCTGTGGGTTGTGAGATATGTTGATGTGGAGCAAAACAAAACAAAAAAAAACAAAACAGAGTGTACTGAGGACTAATCTGAAACTTTGATCAGCCCAGATAAACTCTGCATGTTTGTTGTGAGGGATTATCAGTCTGCAGCTTTCAAAAACTCTTAAAGTCGTTTTCACATCTAGTCTAAGATGGAGGGGAGAAAATGTTCAGTTTTTTTCCTTTTGCTGATGAGAACAAGAACATCTGCTGTCTCTGTCTGCTAAAACTTAAAAAACAGCGCATAAAGATGAGAAATCAGAATCCCAGACTGACTAATCTACATCATCTTCAACACTGAAACCTAAAGAAGAAAAATTATCATTGATGAAAGGCAGACTTTTAAAGTGGGAAATTTTAAATCTGTACTTGTCACAGGTTTCCCTTCAAGCAGTTCGTCCCTCTGAATCAGTGTCTCAGCTGTAACTTTGGAAGCTCCATCTTTAAAAAATAGAGCGTCGTTGACCCATATATCTGAAAAGATCCCTTGTGGCAACTTTTGAGTTTAATATTGAGGTTATCAGTCACCCTTGTCTTTACTGTCAGACGGTTTTTGCTGCACCTGTGATGTTTAAGGAACAGAACCAGAAATGTGTCCCTCTCATTTGGCCTCATTAGTTTAGATCTGGCCCAAAAATGATTTTGCTCTCTTAATGCAACACCTCTCATTTGTTTTCTGTTATTTAGCTTTTATCATTTATGTGTAATAAAGCCCTGTGCGGGATGAAGTGAGAACTCTTCTATGGCTAAAACAAAAGCAGCAGAACAAACAATAAAGCAGTGCTCTTTAATGTTATATTTTTGTTAATTGTTTTTGTTGTTTTTTTTTCTTTATTCAGGTCCTTCTGCAGATGCATGAGACAGGAGGCATCTTCCTTGGTGTTAGTCCTTTGTTCCAGTTGTCAGAGAACAGGCAGAAGCTACAGCGCTTCATCTCACAGTACCTCTACAATTAATGTTGTTAAGTGTGCCGAATGACTCAAGGCCTTGTCTTCGCTTTGTTCTGCTGCAGAAATCTGACCTCGCTCTTTGTTCGTGTCACGAAAAGCCTTTGTTCTGTTAAAAAAAATACTCACTTTGAGTTAAAGAGAATGTATCTTTAGTTTAATTGCATTTCTTTTTTTTCTTAAGTTTTTTTTTCCAGTTCCTTTCATCAGCTCCATTAGAGATGCTCCAAAAAAGCAACTTTAAACGTGTTTATGTTGTTATTGAAACTGTTCGAGCTTTGTTACTTGTTTATAAAATGTTATTCAAACTCTGAATAAACACCTGTTTTTGGTTCATCCTGATTTTAAGTCATGCATAAGCAGCCTGAACTCATCAAGGAGACATATCGGATATTTCTGAACACAAGTCATTTTCTTTCTGGGGATCTCTCCCATGAATCTAGATCATTTCTTGCTGACTCAGAGCTCTGGACATCTGGATGGACAGACCGATCGATCCGTCGCTTTGATTGGAGTTTTATCTGGCAGCCTTTAATGTTCGCTGTGTACAGCTGACTGTTTTTACAGTCCAGAGTGAGTGTGACTGTTTTTCACCTTTAACTCAGGGATGAGGTCTTAGTGATGGCGCGACTTTACCGCCACCCAGTGGGGGATCTGAGTAACTAAAACATCACATCTGACTACAGCTACAGTCAAGTTTTGCTAAGAGTAGATTCATCTTTTTAAAGGGTCTCTTTTGCAGATTGTATTTATAGATTAAGGAAGATAATTTAAAGACTTGTGTTACAGTCCACCGCCTGCCTACCCACACAGTGATACTGGCAGCAACATTAAGGCGACAGTGGCAAAGGGTTCGTCCTAAATCTATCAGTCATTGTGTCCTGAGGCCAAACACGTCACCCGCCTTGCCTGCTGTTGGTGGTCAAATGGCCCAATGGGGCATCCGTATGGCAAATAGATAAATGACTGAAGGTAGTGTTTGGGGTTCTCTGACTTGATAAATCGCTTTACAAGTACAGTCTAATTACCATTGTGGCACATGTAAGCATTTTAATGGAAAGTTATGTGGAAAATAAGCTTCAGAGAGCTTGTGATCCAAAGATCATCAGAGAGTTTGATGGAGATTTATGAGGTGGAGCCTGAATACTCTCCAAACACAGATGTATAAAATAGCCAACAGTTGATTGTGTTGTTGGTTATCTATCTTCAGCCAAGAGTGGGTTTCAGGATGTGCACCTTTCTAGGAACTTCCAGGACCAACCTTTCTCCACAAGCTGTGATGTGATGCACCCTAGGCCCTCTAAGAACAACTGGTTCTATCGTTTATCTCTGTTATGATGAAATAAACACTGGTCAACAAATAGTTTCACTGTTGGAAGTACACAGGGCTCATGGTTGAGTTCATCTTTCCTTTTTTACATGATTTTGAATTTTAAACAGTAAATTTAGCAACTTTAAGCCCTTAAGGGATTTCATTCAATCTTTGACTTCTTTTCTGCCTTTCTTGTCACAAAGATGTTGCGTGAAAGTTTCACAGAGGCAGATGTGCTCACATCAACCTGCTGCTCGGCCCTGATAAGAACACGAGTTCCTGGGAGGAGTTGGTCTTGGAAGACACTCTTAAACATCTTAAAACCCTCTAGACTATATCCCACGGTGGCATTCCTATTTTTTTAAGATGACATAGTGATGACGCTAATATAAAGAAATACTTTGTCCTGCCTATCTGAACATCATAGCTTTACTTGTTTAGTTATTACAGTGAAATAGACTTAGAAACAAAATCATAACCAAAAAAACTAAAATCTATCTCTACTAAAAGGTCTTATCATTATATAGTCTGAATAGTTCTAGAAATAAAGCAGATGGATTTTAAGTGGCAAGGAAAATCTATTATTTAATCCTGAAATATGAAATTTAATCATTAAAAGAACTTTTAGCAGAACTTCCTGTTTAAACCAAAAGAAAAGAACTGGAAGAGCTACTCAAAGCCAAAGATAATAAAACCAATTATTAATGATTGTATGACAGCAGCAAGTGCTGGAAAAAAAAAAAAGCTGAAATAAAACCATGAGTGTTTAATCGGCAAAAAAGGCAACAGCATTGAGACACTGAGAAACAATTATCCTGCTCATAAATGTTAATAATTTTAATGTTTTGTTTTTGTACAAATGTAGCTGCTCTTTAGTTTCCTTCAATATGTCTTAATTTTTTCATACTCATGACTATCATATGAAAACATAACATCTGCGTTTTCTTATACCAAATGTGTCTTCAGTCAGATGGTCTTTTGTAAAAAAAAAAAACTTCAAAACATGTTTATTAGACAGATAAACGCGTTTATTGCTGGAGTTTCCCTGAAGCTGTCTGTGGGTGGTAATTAAAGAGGGCTTCTGTGATTTGAGCTAAAGGGAAATTAAACCAGCAGAAACAAAATCCTTAAAATTGATTAGAATATTCCTTTAGGTAAAATGCATATTTTTTTATTTTATTCAAATGTGTGCAGTCTTCTTAATAAAGTTGCCCACATAGGTTATTTATATTTGCAAAAACACAAGTGTTCCTTATTCTGACCATGGTTTTCTTGGAGTTGGTCAAGAGGTTTCCAGTTTGTGCTGTGCATCATGAGTGGGGGGCAACTGATGGATACTTTACCAGATGGTGAGTCAGTGGGTTGAGTCACTAATTACATCGTTTCATGTAATTACTTCATTTGTTGGATCAACCATTTTCAAGAATATTCAATAACCTCATTGTGACATTTTTTTTATTAGTGTTTGGGGGGGGGGGGGGATCATGTATTAAACTGCTGACGGATCTTCATGATTTCCTGCTGGTTTATATCACCTTGTTGATGATGGAGCCAAGCTGGTCTATCTGGCACTCCACCACGTCCCCTTTCTGAAAGGAAAAACATGTTTATACCTCAGCTCAGTCTGAATTTCTGCTTCACTACATTTCAATACTATTGCAGGCAAAGCTTGTTTTTCTAAAACCAAAAGCACATTATGGTGAATTTCGATGCAAAAGATCACTGATATTTTTTAAGCTGAGGTACCCTATAAAAAATATTCATACCCCTTGAACTTTTCACTCACATTTTGTCATGTCACAACAAATAGAGAAGCTATAATTAAGAAATGTTCTGGAAAACTGAAGAAAATCATGCTTGTTACCCAGGATGGAAGAAACATTATGTATAAACAATCAGTCCTCTCCATCAACAATGTCTAAATACAGTTACTATCCTTTCTAGCCTGTGTTTACTTCCTGGTTTCTGACTCAATCATATGAGATTTCCCAGGGTTGCCTTATTGGACCACATATGGTACCATGTCAGCAAGTAAACGAGGTGGACCAGAAACAGTCTCAAAAAAAGCTAGGCAGCCTTGGCATCCTTCAACTTAGTGAAGCTGAATCACCTTCACTGAACTAGAATTTACTACAAACTCTTCTCCCTTGACTTTGCAACCTGCACCAAACACTGAGAGCTATTTATATACAATTTCTATACCATCATACATCTAAACCAAAGAATAACAAATGCTAGGTGTGATTATGACACCACTAAATAAAACCCAGCACCACTGATTGCTCTCAGAAACAGCTGCCCTAGGAAGCAGTTCACCGTTACTGAAAGAGACAAGTCATATTTGCTACAATGGAAACACGAAGAATAAGAGGTTCTGAACAAACAAGACCAAAGTCGACCTTTTTCAAAGGTCGGTTTTTGCAAAACCCATTGTGTGCAGGAAATCTAGAACCTGAACACATCACCCCTTCTGTGAAGCATGGTGATAGTTGCATTGATTTTGGAGGCGCTTCACTTCAAAAAGGTGCAACGTAAGCCGTTTGGAACTGATATGAGGATGAATGAAGCTTGATAGAGACGGCAAGTGACTTCAAACCAAGGTATAGATCATTCACCTTCCAACTGAAGAGAAAACACTGAGCTCAGAGCTACAGTGGAGCAATTTAGTTTAAAAGCACATTCTGAAGTTAGAATAAAATCTGATCAAGGTCTAGTTCAGATCTGGGAACCTGTAGCCAAAGTAGAAAGTTGATTTTCTTTGAATTCGTTTGTTTAATCTCAGTTTAAGCAAATCAAAAAAAAACTTTAGTCTCTTTAAGCTGATTTACATACAGGCCAAACAACTTGGTTCCATAATATAGAAGCTTCAAAGGACGGATGCATATCTACTCCATTTCTCAAATTCTTAGGGGAAAATCTGGAAACATCTTACTTAACCTTTAAACAATGGACTTTCCGTTTCTTGGTTACACAATAAAAAGATTTGTGGTTGTAAAATGACAGAACTAGAAAGGTTTAGGAGGTATGAATACTTTTGCAAGGAGCTGTGAGTCGTCATGGATGTTTTGAAGAAAGTCCATCTACTTTAAGGAATGCTCTCTGTTACCATTATTACTTAATTACCTTTTTGTCTGCCTCAAGATTTGGTCTAAAATGGTCAAATCCAATGGAGGAAAAAAAAGTAAGGATAGAAAAACAGAGAGCGCTCCAACAGAAGTTGAATCATGCTGCTGAGCGTAAGCTCTGCTAATTAACCAGCCAGTATTGTGCCAGAATCTGTTCCCTCACCATAATCTGAACTCTTTTAGTTTTTTTTTGGCCCATTTATTAAAAGGAATGAGTTTTGATGCTAGCAGATAAACCCAGGCTTTGTGCTAATTATAAGTCTCCGGTGGCTGTGAGTCCTTGTGTTACAGAAGTTTGTTGCGATCCAAGACCTCATTAAAAACGTGGACAGATGTGTTTTGTTTTGTGAACAGTAGAGCTGAACTGGAACAGCTTTTTTACACTTTCTCTTTTTTTATTTGGCCTTTTATACCCAACTGAGATGTATTTTTTTTTCTTGTCTACTGGTTAATATTGTCCCTTTGACAGAAGTTAAACAATCCTAGAGCCTGCTTGGTCCACCATAAGTTTTAATAAACCTCCAATCACACCTAGGCTCTATTTCACAAAGCAGTGATAGTGGTGGTCCACAGTAACTTCTGGGGTACATTCCAGCATTTCCTTGCTTTTATATTTGCTTTGACTTTGTCTCGGTTTCAGTCCTGGAGAACAGCTTTTAGATGCATCTCGTCTCCAACACACCTGAGTTAGATAAATACTTTATTATCAGGCCTCTGCAGAATTTAATGGAAGCAATTCCGGCGTCTTGGAGCCGGAATGCAGCTACAATTTACAGGACAGGATTTTAGTTGAACATTGCTGGAATGCAGAAAGGGAAAAATATTTGGATTTTCAAATATCATTTATCCCATTCAGTGATCTTATCCGATTCTGCTTTTCAAAGAACCAAGTCCTTTAGAGGAAATCCTCTGAACTGTACTGTACCTTAAGAAAGACGGGCGGGTTCCTGAAAACGCCCACACCTGGAGGAGTTCCTGTCAGGAACACATCTCCTGGAGTTAGTGTCACAAATCTGAAATGTCAGAAAGAAAGAAAAAAAAATCAAGATCATTACAACAGCAATGAAAAAAACTATATATGGTTACAAAACAAAAAGATTATAATCATTTACTTTCAAAATATTAAGTACAGCCAGTCATATTTTTAAAAAGAGCCAATAAAATGTGTTTTGAGTTGCCAACAGGACAGGCATTGTCCCAGTAATCCAGAGGGGGTGGGGGGGCTTTACAGTCCAAAACTTTATAAATCAGATTAGGAAGGCTTAGTTGGTTGGCTGGTTCTGAATAAAATGTTCCAGTCATGTTGGAGAGGTTTCAGCTGGAGTGTGTGGTATCAGCTCAGAGACTAAACATTCAACTCTGGGACTGTATTATGTAAATCAGTGACTAAGAGACGATGCAAGTCTGACTTACTGCGAGACCCAAGCAATCAAGGCTGCTGTCTTAAAGATCATCTGACTGGTGTTGCTGCTCTGCACAGTGTCCCCATTAACCAGGCAGCGAATTCCCAAGTTATGAGGATCTGGGAGAGAGAAATGATGCACAAAGCATTAATCCTCTTTGAAACATTTGAAGTAGATATTTCATATTCCTTTGCAACAAAAAAAGGTTGCCTTGTCATAATTATATATAAAAATGGAATTCCTTACAGTAGGAAATTGATGAATGGACAAAACTATAGCTAAAAAAATGTATCCTCACATCTCCTTAAAGCTTAGTAGTTGTTAAGGATTTAAAATTCACCCAAAAGGACCTGTCTCAGTTTTTATACGTCTAAACCAAAGAATAGATTTTTTTATTATTCAATGCCTCTTCTTCTTTGTTCTTCTCTATTTCAATATCCAATATTTGTTTAAGGCTCAGACTTCATACATTTTCCAAACTATTCAACCATGCTTTCAACTCCACTACTTCCTGAACTTAAAGCAGCTCCTTTCGCTGTGTTCGGATTGGTCCTGCGGAGGCCGGATTTGTTGGCCGGTTACGTCATAGCGCCGCACCTCGTCCTGTTGGGATTCGAAGACTCCTTCGTATGCGGCCAACGATCGCAGCCTTCTTCTGGCTCGTTTTGAAGGATGGGTTCTGTGTATCCTACGTAGCTTTGGTTTTCCCGTGGTTCATTGCTTTGTGCTCAGAGGAAAGGGATGAGCAGTGATGAATGTTGTAAATGCACTTTAATATAATTAAATTAAGTGAATAGTTCCGTCTGAAATTAATGAAGATATATTTTTTAAAAGGTTATGGAGTCAGATATGTGCCGATAATGTTTGGTTTATTGAAAGGGTTTATTCTGTGATTGAGTTAATGGGTTTAGCTGATATTTAAGCTCAGATTCCAATATCTTTGCAGTGTGGAAACAACAGATCTGATATCTGTGACAGCGGTTCTGCTGCTGAAGCTCATCAACAGTGAAATTAGCAACAGAACAGTAGGAAGAAGTTCAGCATCCATTCTTTGCTTGATTTGTGTATCAACTGTCACGGTTGCTAGGCGACAGAGTGTACCCTGAGTGAGGGGCAATGAAAGCCGGAGAAGGCTGGACCTGTTTGAATCCACAGCCATAAGTCTTCCGGCCTCTTTATTTTCACGCCCCCAGAAGGATCCAGTCCAGGTAGACCGGGTCCTTAGAAGACGCCGCCCATGAAATCTAACACACCCTTTGTTTCCCGTCTTTCTCTACTGATTAATCCAGGTGTTTCTAACCTTGGTAGCCATGACGACAATGGCCAGACACGCCTAGATCAATCAGTTCATCCAGTAGAGAAAGACATGCAACAAAAAAAAACAGTTTTAAGTTCAGGGAGTAGTGGAGTTGTGCAGAGTCCATTCTCCATTTTTATTTTATATCTGCTTTAAGCTGTAGATTCATAGTAATGATGAGTTGTGTAACAAACTCAAAGTGGTTTGTGATAAACCAAACAACACAAGAAAGAAATTGTGATTTGTATGCTTTAGAAAACTAAATATCAAACAATATATTTAGAAATGCAGATATCTTTTCATGCTAAAATTGCTTTTCTCATCACCTGACAGTGAAAGCGACCTCCACACATTTCTAGATATTTTGAAAGTGTGTAGGAACCCAGATTGATGTTTTGCTGCAAAGTTAAATGTCTAAATGTTGCTTATAGAAGCTGAACCAACATCAATTCTTCACTTTTCTGATGTATTTTTCTAAGGTCTGTATGATAGTTTTAGGCTAGATTAGATTAGATGAGTTTTATTGATCTCACAGCAGAGAAATTCACATGTCACATACTGGCAAAGTAGATAAGAAGGTGCAAACAAAGGAGGAAAAGGTGCATTAAGGATAGACAAGCAAAAAATCTAATATGCTTCCTGTCTTTGTAACCCTTATAGAACCTGTTTTACCATTTATCTGTCCATCGTACAAATGACTAAAGCATGAATGCAGGCACAGACTAGTGTCAGATCCTTACATTTGGTCCAAACAGTGTATTTCTGAACATTTCATATGTTTAACTAATTGGAAATAAGCCATAAACTCAGTATATCTAAATAATTACTGGATAATGTGTATCTTCAATTTTGGAGCTGAGTTTCTGCTAAATCAGTGAGAAGTTATTCAAAGTACATCTCCATAATAATCTTGTGTTTTTGTAACATTCGGGGAACCATGCTTTCCTACGATTTTAGCTTGTTAACTCAGTGACGCAACAAACAGCCAAAATTACAGTTAATTGCATGATTCACTAGATTGCCTCCATCCCCCTCGTTCCTGCTCACCTTTCACAGCATCAGCAGTTACCAAGGCGGGTCCAAGGGGGCAGAAACTGTCAAATGTTTTCGACAGCAGCCACTGCTTCCCGTTGCGCCTCATCTGCCAGTCACGAGCGCTTACGTCATTGGCCACGGTGAACCCGGCCACGTAGGAGAAAGCATCTTCCTCCTGCATAGCGGCGAGAATTGAAGCGGTTCAAACAGAACTGGAACGTGTTAGCAGGAATGTGAGGCTCACCTTGATGTGTTTTCCTCCTCTTCCAATCACAAAGGCCAACTCCACCTCCCAGTCCACCTCCTTCATTAAAAAAAACACCAGGACACAGTTAGACTTCAAGATATCTCATAAACCCAAGATTTTAACACTTTGGGAAATGTTTGATTTATTTTGATTATTTTCCACTTTTCTCATTTGTTTACAAATTTTATTAGTTAAAATGAAAAAACTAAAATGCAGAGTTGCTTTTTTTAACTCTCAATTGTGGCTATATGCAAAAGCTAAAAAGAATTTGGGTCTTATAAAAATGTAAATAATAATTAAGACCAATTTAAAAGAATGTCATCAAATATTAGGATATATTGCATTAATATATGCACAATATTGGGCACTTTTGATTTGATAGTTTTCCTAAACGTTTTTTTTATTCTCCTAATGAATAGTCAGCTATTGATAAGAATTTACCTGCACACAAAGTGATATATATAACAAGACATATTAATAATCATTGGAGTAAAATGAAGAGCTTTACAAAGGTTCATAACTTTAGCCTTAAAGGGATTGTGATTCGTATAAACTGCAGCTGTTGATCCAGTAAATCAGAGTCCAGTTAATTGTTTTGCTCTACATTAGGCTTTGTCCCAGTATTTCCAAACTATGTCAGTTCTATTGTTTAAAAGTAAAATCCATCTTCCTGAATATGATCAGAGTTTTTACCAAACCGTCCTTCGATGCTGCCTTTCTTGCTTTCCTTGAGGATTGCGTTCGGTTCCTGATGACCTCAACCTTTCAGACATATGGGCTGTTTTAATAACTGTGTAGAAAATAAAATCGGATCCAAAAACTGAATTCCTGCTTTTCCCTTGATTGTAGCTAAACAAGATCTCCAATTAAAACAACATTCATGGTGCGTCTTTTATTTTTTAGGTATAGTTTTTTATGTTATTCTCCTATCAGGCATTTTACATGCATCTGAGAAGACGGACGTTTGCCGTTAAAAAATGTCCGATATCTTTTACAAAAACTGTTGTCTGATAACAACATATGAGATTATAACAGTTTTTAAACAATTTTTCCTCTTTTTAGAGGAAATTATGTCAAATGTCCTATTTCTGTCTTTTTATTATTTTTTTGAATTGCTTTTATATCATATTTAAATTCACAGGCTTTATTATGGCAGAGATGCATCATTGAACACATCTAGTTTGTATAGTTTTAGGCTCTATGGGTGAAACTGAGGAAGGTCCCGATGGAGTGTGTCATTTAGAGGTCAGACCTGGGATTATAGCACCCAGTGGTCTGGGTTTAAATTTAAAACCATTATGCAACTACATGGTATTACAACCTACCAATGTATGGTAAAGTGTGAAAAACTAAACAAAACTCCAAAACAAGTTCAGTCCCAATTAGATGGGTCCTTTTGATTTATCTGCCAGTTAAGACTATGAGCATAATCCTCAAAGGGAATTATTCTGTAAAGTGAAAGAACAGGTCATGGGTATACGAAATGTTTAGAGATATTTAGCACACTACGCTTTTTGTCAGGTTTCACAGAATTAATGTTACAGGAGGTGATCCTGATTTTAATGACAATCACATCTAGATGCACTTCTGACATGGATTAAAAAAGCTCAGACAGGACTTTATGTGTAAGAAAGAAAACAAAACTAATCTCCTCTCCCGTCAGAGTAATAAGAAATGAATCCTGACTGAAAACAGGACAGCTTGGAGGAAGGCTGACTATAAGTCCGAAAATATGTAAATAAAACCATTCAGTTTGTATTTAATACCCACGGCAGCTTCAGATATCTGCAGAGAGCTAGCAGAATTAAAAGCAGAAGCTGAGCCCACACGCCTCCTGCTCCTCCTGCTGTTTATCCTCAAAAATACAGAAATTCTTCATCCTGATGCAGCAAAAAGCACATATCCCATCACTTTTCAATAGATTCATTTGGGACATGAATTTCTATTTTATTCAGTAAAAATGCAAAGGTCCTCTTGACAATAAATAAGGCTTGCTTTTACCTTTGCCTTTTTTTATCTGTTATTAGCAGCAAGACCAGGAAATTGGTCATTTTCTTTCTAACACTTAATAGTTTCATCAATCTGTACACAGCTAGATGCTTTGTATTTTTCTTGTTTCCTGATGCAGTTAAACTTCAGACTGCAGATAAAAACAAGCATCAGTGTCTTCATTCCTATTAGGGTATAAACCCTGAGCTTGTTAACAGAGGGAGAAAGTTCTTTTAAAAAGCGAACCTTTACTCAAATCTCCATAGATGGATGGGCTGGGACAAAGCTCTGGATTGGTAGGATCTACCAGTTTCAGCCTATAATTTAGCAGAACATAGCTGAGATTTTGGAGGCTTGTATAAATAAACCTGTATCAAAAATTTAGTTTTTAGAAAAGTTTAGTTTATAGAAATTCCACAATAATTCAAACGTCTGCTTATTTGTGGACAAACTGTTCAAAAGTATGATCAACAATCTCTCCACACATGGCTGCATGTAAACCACAGAGCTGTGCTCTAAATGCAGAAAGAGTCCAATGGCTGGAGAACAAACCAGATGCAATGTGTTCATTTCATTGAAAGCGAATCTGTAATCGGCCAACAGGAGATTAGTCTTCCAGTTGAGGACAGCAGTCTGAAAGATAGTGCAACTTGGTAGCATCCATTCACCAGTTTGAGACGGATGTCTCTTACTGCTAAAATACAGAAAAACTATCAGGAGCAAGGTGACAACCTCTTCAATCTGATCTTATCAAAGTTGTGAGGCACGGTGCTAGATTTTCCTTCTGAGAATTTATCGCTGCGAGGAGAAGGACTAGAACATCCGCAGGATTTACAGGCCGGCTATGATAGCATATCACCTCCGATTCACGCAGCAAAACATAAAACAGATGCTTCATACGGGCCGGTGAGGTATGAAACTAAGAGCAGCATAAAACATCTGTGAACAGATTCATCATGTGTTTGGAGGAATGGTGAATATATATTGAAAAAAAAAAAACAACTACCACACTATTTATCAGGTGTTATATCAAACTGAATATTTACAGCTGTTACACAGGTGAAGGTAATTGGTCTAACTATTAGACACAGATTTACAACCCTTTACTTTTCATACACTAAGACATGATTCACCTTCCTCCTATGCTAGGTACATTTGTTTTGCTTGCATTTATAAAATAGGCTGATTTGTAAAATAAGCTAATCAGCCATATCAGAGCTAGTGTCCTGTGTTTTACAAGAAAAACTTTAAAAACATTATTAACTGTAAGCAATCAATTACACTTTAAGAACAGTCTTAACTTTAAGCAATCAATTATACTTTAAGAACAGTCTTAACTTTAAGCAATCAATTATACAAATACAAAGTTTTTATTGAAGTTCTGCTGTTTATTAGGAGCAAATGCAACGAGTTCATAATTGCACTTGTACCACAGTGCCATCTAGCGGTCAAACGTAATTATAAATCCTTCAAGTTTTGTAGGAGACATTTTTTTTACTTCAGGGGTAAATTTTATATAATTTCCTGAACATAATTAGTTTGGACTCTGCAGAAGTCAAACTATGAATAAATTCAACTACATGCACCAATTTAATGCAAACGCCTTGAATCTAATGTTAAGAA
>JAUZNJ010033168.1:0-13297 GCA_034780135.1 Jordanella pulchra
TTCTGCAGGATTCGGGCAGCAGAACCGCCCAAGGTTCTGCAGGATTCGGGCAGCACAACAGTCCAAGGTTCTGCAGGTTTCAGGCAGCAGAACCGCCCAAGTATCTGCAGGATTCAGGCAGCAGAACCGCCCAAGGTTCTGCAGGATTCAGGCAGCAGAACCACGCAAGGTTCTGCAGGATTCGGGCAGCAGAACCGCCCAAGGTTCTGCAGGATTCGGGCAGCACAACAGTCCAAGGTTCTGCAGGTTTCAGGCAGCAGAACCGCCCAAGTATCTGCAGGATTCAGGCAGCAGAACCGCCCAAGGTTCTGCAGGATTCAGGCAGCAGAACCACGCAAGGTTCTGCAGGATTCGGGCAGCAGAACCGCCCAAGGTTCTGCAGGATTCGGGCAGCACAACAGTCCAAGGTTCTGCAGGATTCGGGCAGCAGAACCGCCCAAGGTTCTGCAGGATTCGGGCAGCAGAACCGCCCAAGGTTCTGCAGGATTCAGGCAGCAGAACTGCCCAAGGTTCTGCAGGATTCGGGCAGCACAACAGTCCAAGGTTCTGCAGGATTCGGGCAGCAGAACCACCCAAGGTTCTGCAGGATTCAGGCAGCAGAACCGCCCAAGGTTCTGCAGGATTCAGGCAGCAGAACCACACAAGGTTCTGCAGGATTCAGGCAGCAGAACCGCCCAAGGTTCTGCAGGATTCAGGCAGCAGAACCGCCCAAGGTTCTGCAGGATTCGGGCAGCATGCCTCTTGGAGGTTCTGCTGCTCATCATTGAGACCGATGCTCCGGTCTATATTCAGCTCTGGCATGAAATCAGCCGAGCTGCAGCGATGACCCAGTTTCTCCACAGACTCAGTCAGAACCCTACTGGTTTAATCACATCTGGACTTCTGTGAACACAGACCAGATATTTAAACATGAAGGCTAATTTATCTATAGGGCAGATTTCAGTGGCAAGAGAGTTCAAAGGGTTAATAAATGAGAAAAAAAAGCACATTTCAGTGGTCGAGTTAATAAAAATAATGAATGCAAATAATTCAAGAAAATAAAAATTAGTAATTAAATGGGCTATTTTTTTTTAGAGAAACAAAGATAAATGATTGATATAAAATGAAAGGAAAGAAAAGGAAGTTTTCCTGGCTATTAGAAATCCCTCATCATCAGTTTAGTAAAAACATAAGGAAGTGAATACAGGTTTGAACACCATCTTGATGTTAATGTTTCTGGTGCCTCATTATATTTAATGTACAATTTATGACCAAAAACATCTTTAAAATAAGTATCCTTGCCTTTGCTAGCCATTATATTTTTTAGGTTAAATAGCTAAACACATCCATAGTTTGATAAACGGGGTTCGCAAACTGTTTTAGCTCCTTCTCTGTGTCCCAACCGGGAGACGCACCTCCAATCCCCCACATCTTCAAAACACCAAAATCCTTTTACGGAATTAAGACTTAAATTAAGAATTAAAATCTTCAATCAATCTTCATTAAAAAAATGCACAAATATGCATTTTTTGTGGCTGTTATTTGTGGCTTTAAATTAAGAATAGTGACCTTCTAGTATTAAATCTATACATATTTCTATCCATACATATAGTGATACAAATATATTAGAGAAGCATAAATTATGAAAAATACATAATTTAATAAATTTTTTAACAATGAATGATGCCTTATCTTAAGAAATGCACCAAAATAGCTTGTCAACTTGAACAAAAACCTGTTTGGCTAAACAAACCTTCTTGTTTTAGACAAGTAGGTTGGAGGACTGCCCAGAGATAGCGACTGTATTTTATGCACCCCAGCAGCCAATGGTCTATGTCTTTGCATGTGTCAACATAATCCAGTCTTAAAACACATGTATGCAACTAAAGTGGACTCTCTCTCTTTCGTTTTTTGTTCCTCTTTCGCAGCTGCAGCACAGCACATGAGCACAGATAGAACTGCCTTTCATCAGACCCTATATGTATAAGTAGCCATGTGCTTACTTCAAGTGCGCAGCTTATTGGCCGACATGTATAACAAAAGCTTGCACAAAGCCAAGTGAAGATGGTATATAAATTAACTGTGGGTTTGCCCTTTCTGATATGCAAATATGTCACAAAAAACACTAAGTTACCATCTTAAAACATCTGAAACGGTTATTGGACGTAGCCAGTGGTTTTGTCACAACTTTAACTTGCTTAGTTTTCAGTAAAAAAAAAAAAAAAAAAAGCCTTTTTTATTCAGAAATCTGTGCATTAGCTGTTTTTCTCTGTTTGCGTTATGATGAATTGTTCCTACTTATATCACCTTTTTTGATGTGCAAGTGAGAGTGCTCTGATCATTAGTACCCTACTTAAACTTTTTTTTAACCTAAATGCGGCATAACAATTTAAATAATACCTGCATTAACTTCAAATCTCAAAACTTACTGCTGTTAAATATTGGATTTTATATTGCTGTGCTTGCAGTTTCTGGCTGGTGTCTACCTGCTAAGGATTCTTTTTTATGCCACAGAAGCTTCAGCCCTAAAACCCACCAATCAGTTCAAGAGGATGAAGACCCCAGTATTTCGCCTTTCCTAAAGTCCAGCAAAGCTTCTTTCTGCTGCTCCTTCAGCGCCCTCCTGTGGACAGAAGTAAAAAGTAATTTCCATGTCCACAGCAGCAGCAAGAGGAAAAGTTTCCCCATCGACAGAGGCTTCCACGCCATTTTCCACTGTGGTTCCTTCATGGGTTCTCTCAGTCTCCTGATCAGCTATCAGGGCTTCCTGTTCTCCACCCTGTGCCTCCATACATTCTTTGCCTTTAAGGTTCTTGTGAAGAATGGTTCCTACATTGCCACTGCTGGCCTCCAAGGTTTCTGAATCATTGTTACCAGCCTCCAGAACATCCCACCCATTACCCAACACAACTCTGTGGCACTTACTACTTTTTTAATTTGATTGTTTTCTAAGTCGGACGTCACACTCACCGAATAGTGCAGGAACTTCCGACCTGAGGTAAATTCAGGAAAACCGTCTACAGGTTTATAGATGCATCGGAGCTGAACTACTGAGGTGTCAGTCATGCTCATCAAACCATGTTTTAGTCATAAAAGGTCAAATATCCTTTAATAAAAACGTACATAATGTTTCTTGAAGTCAGGGTCATCATCTGTTGCCTGTCCAGTGGTGCCTCAGGTCCACCAGAGACACTGAACTCAAAAGTCTGCATCATGACAGGAATCAAAGCATTTGGCCAAAACCTTCAGACGGACGCTCTGGATGAAGCAGCGCACAAGTTTAATGCAACACTGTAACTTTTGGCCACTAGGGGCACTAGACCTGTAACTTCCAGGTTTAGCCCCCCTGACAGCACCTGCTAGCAGAGCACTGAAGCTTTGTGTTAAACTGCCTCCCTATAAATTCTGGTTCTGATGACAAACTACTTTGGAGCAGCAGACTGAGAAGTAGTGGAGTCACTGATAAAGACAAGAAACACTCACCCCTCTAGTTTAAATCCTATATTAAAGAATCAGAAATGACGACCTTTAGCTTAGCTAGCTCTGATGTTGAAGGGGGGCCCAGATGGCTGTAAAGCGGTGTTCTGGGTCACATGACTCCTTCAGTGACAGATGGATACACACAGAGAGCTCAATATTCACCTTAAAGATCATTTTATTAAGCTAAAGGTTATGCAGTGTTTTCTCTAATGAACTGTGATCCTGTCATATCAAACAGCAGTCAGGAGCAGCTTCCACATCCCAACAAAGACCCGGTTTTAATTCTGGTTTCTCCAGAGGAGGGTCCAGCTTCTGGAAGGACCAGATATTAGTTTGCTTTTAATTATCTGTTTGGTGTCTCCTCCTCCTGCTGTCACCAGTCTGTTTGTGGTCTCTACTGCCCCCTGCAGGAAAACATGGATCTTTGCACTGTCCAAGAAGTCTGTTAAACTCAGATGTAGGCTGAACAATTTAAAACATTAATTTCTGAATCTCATATCCAATAAACTTTGTGTCTTGTTACATTAAATGAGTAAAGCGCAGGCTTTCTGACTCCAGCCCACTAGGTGGCAATAATACGCTCAGAGTGGGTCTGCTGCCACACAGAAGGGAAGAGGGTGCTGCAGGTGACAGATCAATGCATGTGAGCTAGAGGTAAAAATTCTGAGGAACAAAGAATTAAAGCACATTTAAACTGTGAAAATAATTATTTTGATTTTTGACAAATCCCACAAACCCTTTTCCACATGAAAAACTTGATCCTGTTCGGAGCTCGATAGCTCAGCCTTCCCAGCAGAACCGGCATTCAGTTTAAACGGGTCACAGGAACTTTAATCCGACTCAGTTATCATTTTGATCCATTTTAAAGTTTCGGCTGCTTAAAGTTCAGCTATGCAACGATGGAAAACGTCCGAATATTTGATTGTTTCTGTACAACCAAGACTAGAGGAAATCGTCATAGCAACCAGGGACTCAGTGCTGGTCTGGATGATGCCGGTTTAGGTGAACATTTTCCACTTTAAGTCATTTAACATCCATCAGACCAGAACCGTCGCTGCAGCAGAGCTTCCTCTGGCAGTCCTCCTCCACCTGTGGATGAAGCCCCACAGCTGAAGATGAACAGAACCAGGGCTTCCACCACAAACTGGATCAGAAACCCGTCCATGTTTTCTGTTTGTGGAAATCTGAATGAATCCAAAGACGCTTCAATTTATTTCAGCCTGAACGTCATTTATTGACACAAACAAGCTTTTAGATTTACTCCTCACGACTGATCCAATCATCAAAGTTCTCTTAAACTCCATCATTATGATCAGCAGCTAATATTTTACATCTCAAGTTTGATTCTGTGTTAAAATAAAGAAAAATGAAGCTGATTGCTTCCAGGAAAAGAAAAGGAGTCCAGCTGGAGTCAGAATATCAGAAAGCAGAGCCACCAGCTCAATGCAGCAAACAACCTCGACCAGCAACCACAAAACAGAAGCAACCCCGCAGCCCCGCCCACCCGCCCAAACCGAAACCAAGCGCACCCAGATCAGAACAGCAGAGACAGAAGGAAAGGTCTAGAGAGACTCGACAGGATCAACAACAACGATCAACAGACTCGAGTCGGAGAGCCGAACGAGGTCTATGGACAGGAAGGAGGAACTGCCGGATCATATGAGTCCTGAAAGACACAAACACACGGAACAATGTTGACAGCAGACCTGAGCGACCTGTGACCTGCTGCCAAAATCTATCCTGAAAATACATCAAATAAAAACTTAAGCAAGTAACCACAAATTATAAAAAACATTTCTAATTAATCCAGAAGGTCGAGAGGAAGCTGAAACTGGACTGGAGGTTCTGAGCTTGACCCGTTTGGGTTCCACAACCACAGAAGTTCAGATGTTCTTCCAGAATCATCCTCCAGCTCTGTGCTGTCAGCTTCTCCTGCCATCGTCTCCAACTCACCACCAGGTGGCGATCAGCTGACAACTCTGCTTATCGGGCAACATAACCGTCAATAAAAACCTGCGGAGGTGTTCGAGTTGGTTGACATACAGCACAGCTGTCAAACTGGTTCCAGAAAGGTCCGTGTGGCTGCAGGTTTTCTTTCCACCCGAGCAGCAACCAGACTCCACTCATCTCATCAAGTCAGTCTAGACTTAACCTGATGAATTGATGGGATGAATGGAGTCTGCTGCTGCCTGGGTGGAAAGAAAACCAGCAGCCGCACGGACCTTTCTGGAACCAGTTTGATGTCCCTGAACTACAGCAACAAACGTGAAAACATTTTAAATCGTTTGTTTATTGTTCTCAGCTCAGACATTCGTGTGAAAAAATGTTTAATTTGGCAGAAAACAAATTAGAAGTTATAGATACAGGTGAGATATTTCCCTATTTATGGATGAACGACCACTGATGACGCTGTAACACTCCTCACCACTTGGTGGCGGCAGTGCAGCGGAAATCTACAGAAACCTGCTTAAAATGAGAAGAACAGGAAGAAGATGGAAAGAGAACCATTCAGAGCAAACCTTATCCATGTGGACCAAAGTGCTTCAAGGCATAAAAACATTTGAATACAATAAATATCTAAAAACAGACGGCATAATAATAAAAAGCTAAAAATTAAATCACTTAAATGAAACGTTTTAAAAGCAGAAGCATTTGAATCAAAAGGGTTTTGAGTTTGGCTTTAAACGGAGGAAGGAGCGAAGCTCGAGTCTGTTCCTCCATGTTGGACCAGCCACTAGAAACCACCGTTTAAACCGGAGCGCCGGACCGGATGGCAGGATGGGACCAGCGGCAGAGATTTGTCCTGAGTTTTATACAAGCTGGGAAGACGACAGAGAAAAACGGCGTAAACGAGCTGGACTCCTTCAGGAACTCCACAGAACCCCAGAGTGGACCCGGACCCCTGAAGCCTGACGAGTTGATTATTGCTATCAGGGGCCTCCAGCAATGTGGCCCCTGGTTGCCAACCGATCCCTTACACCTCGTTAGGGGTCCAGCTATGGCAAGTAATAAACCCACATGATTCAGGGTCATCATCAGGTAAAGATATTTAATCCCCTCAAGAAACTTTAAATACCGACAGATTCTGGGACCATCAGGATGAAATGGGTCCATTTGACCCGGAAACAGAACCGCACAGATGATCCACAACAAACAGAAACTATAAAAGACTTGAAGAAACAAGGTGAGAAACAACGGCTCCAGATCCAGGTCCATTTGGATCCCAGAACCAGGGAGACACTCACTGCCAACAGAACCATGGTTTACGGATTAACAGAACCTAAACCAACCGTGTGGAAGCAGAACATCACCTCTGAACCAACTGACAGGTTGGGTCAGAACTGATGTGGTACCGAGAGCCTGGCTCAGCAGAACAGAACCAGCCCACTGATCCCGGTGTGTTTCTCACCTTTGACCTGCTGCAGATGAGCAGTCAGCTCCTGCTCTGATTGGTTGGGAGGCCTGTAGGGTGGGGGCTGTCTGAGGAGGGGCAGTGCTGCTTCAGGTATCTGGGGGGGGGGGGGAGAAACAGAATAAACAGTTGGGTCGGTAAAGTGTCTGATTTGAGAGCACTGAAGGAGAAATTCAACAGGACCCGATCAGAACCTGGCTGCTTTCTGGAAACCAAATTTAATGTAACTGAACTTTCATTTGATTATAGTACAGATGTTTGGAGGAACCTGAAACACCAGAACAGGTTCCTTCAGCTACCAGGTGGACCAACCACAGAACCTATCAAACGTGTTCTGATCCGTTTAGAAACAGCAGATTAATAATAAACTGTGATCCAAAGAGTTTAATCTCTGTGTCTCAGAGATCGATTGGATGGATTTGGGTCTGAGGTTCGTTAGAGGAACAAACATTCATCTCTGTTACAGAAGATATCAGGAACTAAACAGTTGCTAAACCAAAGTGGAAAAGTTCTGGTTCTTCCAGGTTCTGCATGTGTCCATGAGGCTGTGGTTCGTACCGGAGGCTCGGTCCGCTTGGCTTTGTGTTTGCTGTAGCTGGAAGCTGTTAATGACACCGGCTGGAACACAGAAACACATCAGATAATCATCACAGAACTGTCCCTAATTCATCTTTAACAGAACCCCCAGAACATTATAAAGTAACATTATAAAACATTTTAAACTGAGTATTTTACATCTTTTCCATAATGGAGTCTGAGCTAACAGCAGCCGGGTTTAGTCCAATCACGTAGCTGTAGAAACGAGCTGTACTGAACATAAGCTTTGACATTAGCATGATGTGCTAAGATTAGCAAAACCATGGCAAGCTAAGATTAGCATGATTACAATTTGCCTTGATTAGTATTAGCGTAATGTACCTGGATAAGTTTTAGGTTTATGTGCTAAGATTAGTATAAGCAATTGTGTGAAGATTAGCATTAGCATGATGAGCCTAGCATAATGTGCTTAGATAAGTATGAACACGATATTTTAAGATTAGCATCAGCATTATGTGCTAAAATGAGTTTAGGCATGATGACCTTAGATAAGCATGGTATTCTGGGATTAGAATTAGCATGACATCATAGAATTAGTATTAGCTTGATGTGCTCACATAAATGCTAGCATGACTTACTTAGATTAGTACGAGCACAACAAGCCAAGATTAGTATGATTACAATGTGCCTAGCTTATCATTAGCATGATGTGCTAAGATTAGCATTAGCATTATTGTCTTGGATAACCAGTAGCAAGACATGCTAGAATTCACATTAGCTCGGGAAATTAAAATTTGGAATAGGGACGTCCCAGAATTCCCAGCTACACAACGACCACAGTCTCGACTGGATGTAGGCACAGGGCGCCACATGGAGATGCTAGCATGAGTAATGTCCTCAGTAAAGTCCTGTTTTAATCCCAGCTAGGTTCTAAATCATGGCTAACAAGAACTCCTGTATCTGAGACCTGGTCCTTTAGACAATAGAGAAATCACCTGAGAATCGTGTTTTAAAGGGAAACAGTTTCAGGAACAACAAAAGCTAATTTTTCGCTTTCAGACCGAGTCTGAATTCAGTCAAACTAAAATAATTTAAATGCTGATTATTAAAATATGATCAAAAATGGCTTTTTAACTCTTTTGGCATCGAGTGTTTTTGTCCTTTGCTAAGACTGAAAAGGAAAACTCTGCAACCCTGAATGTGTTTGCTGATATTTCTGGATCTGAACAAACTGAAGCTAAAGACGAACGTTTCTCCAAACTGACTGCCGAATAACGAGGTTTTTCTGATGGCTTTGTGTTCAGTGTGATCCGTTACCCGCGGCGTCGCAGACAGGCTCTGCACAATGAAGACGACCGGACTCGGAGCGGACTTGATGGCACCGACCGCCTCCTCGTGACTGGCTGTTCGCAGGTCCACACCCGACACCTGAGGGTGCACACGGTTGACCAGACAGGTTCTGTTAGCCTAAGGAACCTTCAGATCTTGGCTCCAATATGCAGAACCGGCGGCCCACCTCCAGGATCTTGTCTCCAGTCTTCAGGCAGTGAGTTTTGGCAGCAGGGCTGTTTGGAAGAACCTGTTTGATGAAGATTCCCTTCAGTTCCTCTCCGTTCTTCAGACGTTTGATGACGTGCCGACCTCCAACGATGCTCAGTCCCAGAGACTGGCCGTCCTCTGGCCACACCTCCACCCTGTGTGGGTGGGGGAGACGTTAAAGTGTGAGGAACCTCGGCTGGGTTGAGGACAATCTTTGGAAAATGTCCGGATCATGAAGCAGAACTTTAAACTCCACAGAGAATCTCTGAGACCTTCAGAGGTTCTGGAGTTTGGTCTATTCCTCTCAAACAGCCAAAGGGAAGGAGAATGGGTTTAACGTAGAACCCAGCTCACAGGGTTCTGGTGGGTGTGTTCCTCTGTAGGTGTAGCTACCTGCGGGGGGGTCCCCAGTGGCTGAAGGCAGGGGTCTCCTCTCCCTCTCCTGCTTCTCTTTCGGGCAGATCACTGTGAAAACCAGCTCAGGTGTTAATCCACTGAGGACAGCGGCTCGCCTGGACTCAGCCAATCAGCAGCTGCCTTACCTGCGGCCCCCACGCTGGCTCCGCCTCTTCCTCCTCCCAGGGTTCACCATCCTGACAGACCTGAACAGGAAGAAAGCTCATCAACTTCTGGTTTTTATTGGAGACTTTTTCTAAGCGGACAGCAGCTGGGTTCAACCGGGCTGTGGATCAGAACCGGTTGGTCCAGCTGCGTCTGCTGGGACCAATAGTTGATTCTGTAAATTAAGATGGCTCCTAAAATGGGTCACATGAAACCATCTGAAACAGAACTGAACAGAATAAAGACCCAGGAAGCTGCTGTTGGCTGGTTTGACCTGCAGGGGGAGACAAAGGCCAGAGAATGATCCGGAGGAGCTGGACCCTCTGATGCTCAAATGAATCCAGGCTCTGCGCCCGTCATCCGGATTTCAGATGTTTGTTTGTTTTTTTCTTGGGTTTAAATCTGATCTTCAAAATGTGTTTCTATCATCCTTTGACTTTAAATTGTCCCAGATGTCCAGTTCCTCCGGTCATCCATCGCCCGTCCTACTCACAGCTCGTAGAATCAGCAGCTTTCAGGTGGAACCTGTTCTGACCATATCTGCGCTTTACACTGAGCTTCTTCATTTGGAAACATACAGATATGCTGCCAGCAGAAGTTAAACATTAGATAAACTAGTGATGATTTGATGATAATCTAATGAGAATTTATGGATTACCTGAACCGGATCTAACGATGCTTTCAGGATGTGAGGAGGATCTCAAACTGAACAGATGATAATCTGCTCATCATCAGTTGTGATCAACCGATGCAAATCTGATACTAATTTTATGATAACAAGACGTAATTTATTTTTTTTGTTTTAAACAGAAACTGCTTAATTTGTTTTAGGCTCTTTAAATCTGAGAGGAAGCAATGTTTCCTGAGGTTCCTCAGGGGTCCATTCTTGGGCCACTTTAACACTCCGGGTGACGACTCGTCTCTTCGGTTGGTTCTACCAGAGAACTGCAGCTTCTGCCTCCATACGTTTGCTGATGACACAGCTTTAAATCTCTGTGTCACAGGAGCCGAGTCCCAGACACAGACCGGGTCCATCCATGAGGCTCAGTGGGAATAACGAGCTCACATTATGTGAGGAACCAGACTCAGGACTGAAATGGTTCTGATGGGCAGGCCGTTCTGCGTGAGGTACTGACTCGGTGTCGGTGTCTGTCAGTGTTAGGTCCGAGTCCATTTCGCTGCCTCTGGAGTCTGGAAGGCCTGAGGACACAGGAAGTGGTTTCAGAGCGCCTCCTACAGGCGGAGCGGACATTTTCAAGTCGGACTCTCTTCTCACCCAGGATCAGTCGACCGACAGATGAGATGCTCTCATGATCCGACTTCTGCAGCTCCTCCTCGTCCTGCGACGCTCTCATCCACGTCTGAAAGCATCCAGACAGCAGCAGGATTTACAGGAACCGTCCTTAGGTGAGAAAAATCTCAGCAGAACCGAACCAACCTCCTCAGAACCTCCTGCTCTGCCAGCAGAGGACGACAGCTTCCACTCCTCCCAGGATGGAGGTGGCATCCTGTGGAGGGAGCTCATACTGTCCTCCTCTTCATCTACAGCCATCTCTGTGCCCTCCTCCACAGGCTGAAGGTCAGAGGTTAGGGAGGAGGTGTAGCGAGGCGGACCTCCATCAAGGATCAGCTCCTCCTCCTCCTCCTCCTCCTGAAGCACGGAGCGATTCCTCAAGTCCTGAAAACAGACAGAAAAGCTGTTGAGTCAGAGAGGAGGAAGGAGCCTGCAGGTTCTGACCCAACTGGACTTTTTCTGGTCAGAGCCACGGCCAGAACCACGGTCCACTCATAGAGAAAACACAGAACAATACAGAACCTTCTGAGGAGAGGCAGGCCTACCAGAACTGACCCAGAAGAACCCAGAACATCTAAAGCTCTGTGGGCCTGACTGCGCTGGTTCTGGTCAAAGAACCAGAACCGCTGTTTGTCCAGCAGAACACTGAGACTTTAATATTTATGAGGAAGAAGAAACAAAAGAATCTTAAAGGTTCTGATGACTTTAGGAAAAATATTCTTGAGCTTTAGAGAAGAAACTGGACCTTTTTGGAAGGTGTTGGTTCTGCTACATCTGCTGTAAAATTAACATAGTATTTCAGAACCAGAACCAGAGAAGGTCCAGTCTGGGACAGTAAGGTCTACATTACTGGGTTCTGTAGGAGAACGATGTTCTACAGCACAGCAGCAAGTCTTCCTCTGACTGGAGCGGTCTAGTCAAAGTCTGGGCTTGAGTTTGGTCATCTCAGTCTAAGGCAGTGGGTCCACAATGACTCGGTACCAGTTACTGGGTTTAGGGCGTGAATACTTTTCCCCGTTCCCTCATGAATAAAATCCATCGACTCGTTTATTAACGGCGCTCGTCTTTGATCAAAACCTCAAACAATAAAACCAGGAGTAAAAACTTCCCAGCAGCTCTGGAGCCGAAGGAGAACAGAGAGAAGCTCCGGTTCCTCTGGTTCTGCCCCGTTATCCGACCCGTTGGTCGGAGCAGACATGATGAAACGGACCGTCTGATGGAGGAGGAGACGGTTCTGGGGGTTCTGCTGAGGACTGAGAAAGTTCTGCTGAACTTCTCCCAGACTGTAAAACTTTGAACATTAGCTTTGATCTCTGAGCACATAAAGGTTTCCTCCATCTCCCCAAAGAGCCTCCCTCAGCACATACTGAGGGATATCCTGCTCTTTACATTACCATGCAGACATTAGCGCGCGCAGGGAAATATTAATGACAACACTTAGGCTAATTTCCACTGAGCGAGCCTCGTCTTCAAGGACTCTGCTGCTCGCCTTTTAATTTGGGCCTGGGAAGCCGGCTGTAATGGAGGTGAGGAGCAGACGGCGGCCGCGGCGCACAGCTCATAACGCTAACAGCTCGCTCTGCAGACTGATGATTGTTGGCCGTGACTGCCTGGCCTCATATTCTGAAGATTTAAAGACGCTGCCGTTTAATATCCCCCCCATTAGACGATGAGGACGGCGAGATGATGACGAGCTGTCCTGGAACCGCTCGCTTTACGGGCCGAGATGGGGAACGTGACGCCAGCGCCGCAGAAGCGGCTGCTGAGGTCAGGATCATTAGAACCGACCCAGAACAGCGGCTCTGTTCACTCCAGGAACCCTCAGACCTGTCAGAGGGAAAATGTTCCATGCTGGAGGATGCAACGGTTCTACCAACTGTTCCACCATCCACCTCTTTGTGGAACCTACTTGGTTCTTTGACAGAACCTTTGTGGAACCCAGCTGGTGATTGTTGAAATCTAACCTTTAGTTTGTTACAACTTTAATGGAACCAAAGCAGAACATCTTGGAACCTTTGAGGAACCAAATCAGTTCATTCAGCTTCCCAGTGACGTTCTATCAAAGTACCTGCTGGGTCCTTGATAGTAATCAGATTACTGAGTCTGCCTGGTTCTGTAGCTTAGAGTAATCAGATTACTGAGTCTGCCTGGTTCTGCAGCTTAGAGTAATCAGATTACCGAGTCTCCTGGTTCTGCAGCTTAGAGTAATCAGATTACTGAGTCCGCCTGGTTCTGCAGCTTAGAGTAATCAGATTACTGAGTCTGCCTGGTTCTGTACCTTAGAGTAATCAGATTACTGAGTCCGCCTGGTTCTGCACCTTAGAGTAATCAGATTACTGATTCCGCCTGGTTCTGCACCTTAGAGTAATCAGATTACTGAGTCCGCCTGGTTCTGCAGCTTAGAGTAATCAGATTACTGAGTCTCCTGGTTCTGCAGCTTAGAGTAATCAGATTACTGAGTCCGCCTGGTTCTGCAGCTTAGAGTAATCAGATTA
>JAUZNJ010033169.1:0-18077 GCA_034780135.1 Jordanella pulchra
ATATGTATATGTGTGTGTGTATATATATATGTGTGTGTATATGTGTGTATATATATATATATATGTGTGTATATATATATATGTATATATATATATGTATATATGTATATACGTCTATACATATATATAACAACCAGAGCTCGAGATCTTTTTTTACAGATTACTTCTTGCTTTTCCTGTAAAACCAACTCGATGGTTCATCCCCACAGACGGTGAGTCAGCAATGACCAGAGAGTTTTACTTTTACATCAGTGGGAGAAGATGAGACGACCTCCATGTTCCTCCTTCAGTCATCATCCTCCTGATCTTCACAGCCTTTTGTTTATGTTGGGGAAGAAACGCATTAAAGTGTTTAATGTTTAACATTATGGTTTTAATTTACTCTGGAATCAGTTGTTTATATTCAGAGTTTAGTCTGAAACACAAAGCCATGAGTCACCTTTGTACCCATTTAGACAAAATACTTGAGGCCTTTCTGTACTTTAATCCATGGATTATGAAACGATTTAATGTTCCCTTTGTTCTATTTTACCACTTTTTTTCCCATCCAGGGCTGTTTTAACCAGTCAGACAGCTTTCTGTGCATTTTGCTGCATTAGAGGTTTCAGAGGATCAACACAACCTGAGACATCAGGTGGCTGGGGGTCCATGTCAGCAGTGATTATGTGAAGCTGTGTCTGTGTTGTAGCCTTATTGGATTTGGTTGTGTATCATCGTCGTGGCGTTTCACGGGTTAGTGCACTCTATCTGTTACAGATTAGTAAATTGCTGCTGCTTAGTGACCTTTCGATCACATTTTATCCTATTTATTTCACTCGGTGGCTTTAGAATAATTCACTCGCTCTTTGGTTTTCTGTATTATTTCTCTTTAAGCTGAGCATGCTGTTCTGTCTTCTGTGGAAAATCAGATTTTCATCCACTAAAATAAGCTAATTAAAAAAAAAAATAGCCTGAATGTTTCAGAGCCTAATAAATAGTATAAGGTTGAGTTGGCAGGTTGGTTGGTTGGTTTGAATGATCATTCATTTTTAGACGGTGATGCCATGATTTAGACAAGGGGTTGTCAAAGTGGGGGTCACTAGATGGAAATGTATGGAGGGCCAAAATATATAAATAAAATCATAAACATAAATGGGACAACTAGAAGAAATGTTGAAACAATAAATTAGAGAGGGAGACGTTTGTGTTAAGGTCTGAATTTCTTTCATCACAACTGAACATGAGACACATGGACTTCATAAACATGAAC
Organism: Jordanella pulchra; assembly: GCA_034780135.1. Taxonomy (NCBI): domain Eukaryota; kingdom Metazoa; phylum Chordata; class Actinopteri; order Cyprinodontiformes; family Cyprinodontidae; genus Jordanella; species Jordanella pulchra. The sequence goes on from JAUZNJ010033169.1 coordinate 1,250, forward strand.
CTTCCTGTTTTCATGCATTGGTTTGTCTTGGTCTGGTGAAATACGATAACCTTACAAGGAAGAGGAATTTTCAAGAGATTTGTGAATTCCCAAAAATCCATCCTGCCAGGAGCCAGCAGAACCGTTTGGCTCAATACAGAAATGGTTCGGACCAATGACGTGCAATGAAAGCTTTTCCCATTGATTCTTCTTAAAAACCAGCATCATTGTTTTCCTCCTATGCTTCCGAAGTGTCATAGTTTTCACTAACTGCTTCATCCTTTGACTGGGAGTATTACTACTGTGTTTTTTTATCTGGGTCCGTCCCAACACCCTTTGCTACATGCTGACATTTGCAGAGAGCCATAGCAGACCTTAGAGGGCAGACATTGACGATATCTATGGGACACGCATTTCTTTTTATAGAGGAAAATGTTCTGGAAGGTATAAATTCAGCTTAAAATAGTTGGTTACAACAGAGGGCAGGTCGGATTGTTCTCAAGTCATTTTATAGACAGCCGAATCTCAGATGAGTAATTAAATTCACCATTTCTTTTTCATTTATATGTTCATTAACGATACTAACAACGGGTGCATATAGTGACCTGCAAAAATGATGCCAGTGAGCTACACTTCAGTCATGCTGCTGTAAAGATGGAGCCAGAAGGATTCATCCGGCTGTGATTTGGGGAGGACCTGCTTTACATCCTGAGCAGCTGTTAGCTGTGAATCATTTACTGAAATGATCAAAGAACTACACCGAGCAAGAGGAGATCCTCTAAATTATCTCAGGAGGACGTGGATCAAATTGATTTAGCTCTTTTTAATAATCTGCACAGATTCCTTAGAACGTGCACACGCTGAGGCTGCAGTTGTCCCCTGAAGGCAGTGTGCCGAGGCGGGGCTGTACAGATGGCTGCATGGAGCAGGATGCCTCTGTGTGTGTTTTTGGGGTGGGGTTTTGGGATGGGCTCCATCTCCTACAATAACCCGTGTAATCAATGTGTTCCACACACACAGACATGCAGATAATAATCACATTGTTTGCATTATCTTGTGAGTCTGCAGAAGGAAATCTGATCTTTGTGACGCCCCCCCAACAAGCCTGGCAATTCAGAATAAGTGATGATGTGGATGAATATTCAGACTGTCTGTTATGAATGAGACTTTAGGGCCAACCTTCTTTGATGTTTTTGGCTAACATGACATGATTTAATTAAGCTGTCCTTTAATATCTTGAAAACAAACTTTTTAAAATGACTTAAAAACAGGAGGAGTCTCAGTACTTATTAGAAAAATCTGTTTTTTTTTGTTTGTTTTTTTATTTTAACCCAAAGATTATAAATGCCAAAATAAACTGAGCTCACAAACTGGCTGCTCAAACAAACATGACTGACCTAACAAAGAAATGACACACAGGGGTTTATATAATGGCTGATAAATAAAGACACAACAGGGTAACTAAACAGAATACAATTACAGATAACACAAAACAAATCACAGTACAGCCAAGTTTGGCTAAACTAAAGACCCAAAAATGAAATAAAAAATGTATTCAAGTTTAAACCCTACCGTTTACTTAAATACCAAACTTATCTAAACAAAGAAACCATCCTTTGACTGGCAACTCCAAGGCAGGTAAGTACCAGCATGAAAAACAGACAGTTGATCTGAAGCAAACTAAATTAAGTTTATATTAAATAACACATGGTAACTAAATGTGTGCGCTAACAAATAGAACAAATGTATCCCAAGCAACTAACAAAGGTTTTTTTTATTGAAACTAAAGTCTAGTGTTTCTATGAAAAAATAAAAGGAGGGTGGCCATGGATTTGGCCATCACATAAACCTCACTTTGTTCTTCTATTATTTTTATACTATACAGGGATGTCCTGATGCAACTTTTTCATTTCCGCTACAATACCGATATTGCAGCTTTGAAAATAGCCTGATACCGATTAGGCCTGGGTGAAGAACCGAATGTTGACGGTTACAGTCATTCACTACGATAACCGTCTATTATCGCATTTGGGTAAAAGTAGGAAGCTTAATTTTGCAGTTTTGCCTGCGTGCGCTGCTGGCTGGGGTTTCCACTCCCCTTTAAGACGCTGCGTGTGTGTGTGTGTGTGTGTGTGTGTGTAATCACGTGACTCCGCCCATCCAGTCAGAAGCGTAAACGAAGAGAACGTTGGGTGAGCCCAGAAAGTAACACATCCAACCTCTTCCACCTGCAGCACAACCAGGCTGTGGAGTTTGAAGATGTGCTAAAGGCGGCATTACCTTTGAACAAAAATGTTTACAAGAGAGGAAACATTGTTGGATGTTTAAACGTGGTTAATAGACTTTTATATTTCATTGAAAGTGAGATGTAATTTGATTTGGTCAGTAAATGAATGAAAACTGTTTAAATAATAACTATTATTAGTTTATCTTTAGATGACTCTGAAATTATTCTGATCTCTGAAATTTAATCGTGACAACATAAAAAAAACCTTGTTTTGTTTATCGCCTTCCTGTTCAACCTAATCTCACAGAACTAGGAGTCAACCAGGAACACGACTTATTACGGTTAAAATTCGAAGGATTGATACCTGTAACAGATTTCTTTGTTTATATCTGAGCTGTAACTTTACACTCTGAACACCTGAACCATTGAATTGTGTGGGCGTTTTGTGTCTGTAGTGGGAACAGGAGTGTGTGTGTTTGTGTGGACAGCCCCCCCTACCATCACACAGTCTGTCCTCAGTCACGCACCCTGCCTCTCTTTGCTCTTTTCTTCCTTTAACTTTGCTGCAGCTATCTTCTTTAATTCTGTTTTATGTTTCTTTTCTCTCTCTGTCACTTTTCACATCCCACTCAGTCTCCCTCTCATGTAAAATAATAAAATCACCCCCCTCTCCTCAATCTTCCCCTTTTTCTTCCTCTTTCTTTCTTGAATATTCTTTATCTTCTGTTTGGCCACGTCCTCCTCTTTAAAATCACCATCTGCCTTCCCCCCCCACACACTTTTGCCACATGACAAAAGACTCTCTTTTCTCCTGAACAGCTTTTCTGATGTGGTCTTTCTAAAGTGCTGCATGTGTTGGTTGGATGGAAGCACGTGGGGATCTGCTGAAACTCTCCAAGCTACAAACACAGCTCACAAAGTTTATGGCTTATGGTTCGTCTGGGATCATGTTGGGAGCGTGGATTAATTCATTTTATGCACTCAGATGAGTTTCTGAAGCAGTGAGAGAGCATTGGATGACTGAAGGTGATTTTTCAAGCTTGTATACTTTCATGGTTGCTAATGAAGCCGCCATCCACTGCTGAGTTGTCCTGGATTTGTTTGTTTGAATCTTTGCTGCTTTTACTGCTGGGAAGTCTTTGTTAAATGCGTTGCTTTCACTGTACAGCAAACCCCAACAGGGTGATGAACAATACTGATTTAAATGCTAAGGAACAGAGTAAAGAATTTGGATAAATGAGTCTTTTATAGACACTGAGTTATTTCTCTGTGGATATATGCTGATACGTGTTTTCCAACCTGGTCTGAAAATTATGGTAAAATATACGTTTGAAGTCTGTGCCCTCGGGTTTGAGGCTTTACCTCGGCGGCACGATGTCGGAGACAAACTACGCAGAGTTTGATTTCTCATCACTCTGTCCTGAATTCATTGGAGCTTCACTCATAGACAGAAATGAGATGCAGTGAGACGGATCAGACGGCTGCGTTCTTTGATTCTATTCTTGTTTATCTGCTCAAAAAGCTGCAGAAAAAACCCAGTTGCCTCCTTCTCTCTTTTTGCCCTTTGTCCTGTTTATGTCTATCCTTTATGTATCTGACAAACTGGATTTATCAGCACCAGCTAGGGGTGTTGGATCCCATTGCCTGGAGATGCACGGCTCCCCTGAGCTTTAAGGAAACCAGATTCCCTGCTGGGTCAGCAGGCAGGGCTGTAAAACCTTTTCTAAACTTCTAATGTTTGGAAGGAAGGTGTCTACCAGCTAAACACAAGTGTTGCAGCATTTGACAGAAGATAAATATGTGAAACCAGCCATTTATTGTTTGGTGAACTAAAACAAAGGAAATGAGAGACTATAATTTTAGGTCCTTCTTCCAAAGAGCCAGAGTCTGTACACAGCCATCTTTGGTACAAAACATAGACGGCATCTACATTACCTTGCTGAGGTGTTCATACTCTGGAGCTTTTTCATTTATTTTTCGTATCGCAACCACCAAACTAATTATTTTTGGGGAATCTAAGATGGACCAACACAAACTGCTGCATATATTAAGAACTGGGAGTAAACTAGTGAATTGTTTCTCAATGTTTCAGCAAATAAAGGTATGAGGATTCTAGAAACGATTTGCATTCAGTCTCCCTGAATTAGTACTGGGTAAAAACAGCTCTTCTGGGAGCTGGACTTTGACTAGGACAGTTTCATACATGGTCACCTTTGGTCCAATGCCCGCCACATACAGTACCGGTGGGCCACAGTGCTGGGAGTCCCCAGTCAAATCTCCCTGAAGCTCCCCAGGCTGCTGAAAGTGTGTCTAAAGCATTTTTCTTTAAGGTTTTGTGAAAAACTTTTGTTTTTGTTAAAAACTACAAACACAAGAACATTAAAAAAAAAAAAAAAAAATCAAAAGTGAAATCTATTATTTTTTTCACCGGCAGGTTTTGTCTTTTTTAGGTATTGCAGGTATTATAAACTGTTTTGCCACAATTAATTGGGAGAAAACATGTAGTAAATTAATAATGATCAGAGCAGGCTCTCTTTACCATGGCAGTATGTAAATCAAATTATTGAATGAGTGAAACTGGATGACGATCTCGATAAACAGGGTAGAAAGTTCAGCTCAGGTAAAAGGCTTTAATTGTATTGTTTTTGTTTTGTTCATTTGACCAAGCTGCACAGAAATAAACAGAAACCGAACAGTTAAATGTGTAAAAGCAAAATCGGAAATTTGGAATGGGTGAATCAAAGCACATTCATTGTTTCTAAATTTATCCGTCTGTCCATCTTAAACTTGCTTTATGCTGGAAGTTACTGTATGTAGAAATGTTGATGTATTTCTACTCCATCATGTTTCAGCTGCAACGTGTTGTTGAATGTCTTATGTGTGTCTGAAGTCCAGTAAACGTGGTTGCAGCTGCTGATACTGCATTCCCAGGAGCGTCCATCTCTTTAGATGTTCCTGTGTACATATTTAATGCTTCTGTACGTACTAGACCTGTACATATGGGATGCATCAGCGGGAAACCAAGAGCAACAAGGATTCAACAGCTGGAGCCAAATTACTTGGCTGTGGTGAAACTTCGGCCTCTGGTTGCTTCTCAATATCCTCAAAATTCATCCTAAATATAATGCTTTGATTTATTTGCTAGGTTGGACACGTTTAACAGGGAGATGCTTGACATCACATTCGCCAAACAGCACGGGAACTTCTGACCCAAAGTAAATCAAGGAAAATGGGCTACAGGCTTATAGATGCGTCAGTGCTGAACTACTAAGGTGTCATTCTACTCATCAAAGATGTTTTAGTCATAAAGGATCAAATGAAAAGTCTACTTTAAAGATAGTTTCCAGTTAAAACGTACATAATGTCTCTTTTAGGTCAAACATGATTACTTTGTTCTTATCTATCCAAGCAATGTTCAAACCGTGTTGGTATCCTTGTGTTTATGCTAACATCTCCTAGGAGTGTTTGGATTGCAGTAATTGTCAGCTTATATCTGATTTACAACTTGTACCTCAATCTAATTTCAGCCTGTTGGACGGAGCTTCAACGGAGATGTTCATAAGCTGCAGCCATCTTTCTGTGTCAGAAATATGCATGGTTCTATGTGTGTTCACGTCCATGCAAGGATCTTAAGAGATGTTAAGATGAGCCTTTTTTGTATTAAGAGGTGCAGGAGTATCTAACAGCTGTACAACAACAAAAAGAAAAACCTCAACATTTGCTGTACCTGAGTGCAGCTCTGCTACTTGATAATCTCTGTTACCAAATTGATGCAAACAAGCAGACTCCTTATAGATGTTCTCAGATGGAAACGCTGAAGTCACTTTAATGAGTGATTCCTTTATAATAAAATGTCAGCGTTATTAAAACAGAATCTGATTCCCTCTCCGACCTTCTGCATCTTTAATTATGTCCCTAACTGTGACGTTGTTTATAGTTGAACATGTTTGCATCCAGATCTTTTTTTTTCAGTTCAATTTCATTACTTACTCTTTGTTCTAATATGACGTCTAAGATTGAACATGCTAACGGAAGCTCTGGGTCTGAGATGAAGATGAAGCTCCTGAGGTTTTTCTACAATCTGACAGGAGGAAATTGTTAGGATGCCACTCTTAATCGTTTTCCCCTTTCCTCACTTCAGTATAAAATAGAACAGAAATACCTTTTTAATCATCCTTGTCAGAGTTTGTTGCCAATGTTTTTTCCATCTCTGTGCTCCAGACCAGCAAACAAACATCATTCTTGGTATTTATCAGGGTGATGGGTCATTTAAGTGCTTTGATTTGAAGCTCCTGGTTACTTCTGATGGATTCTGAAATTGTGTGTTTTTATTTTTTGTGTGTAATGATATACTTTCATAATATGGGTTCACATTTTTTAAAATAATGACCACCATTCTTCTAAAATGATACAGAGGTTTTCTAGTCCTACTGACTCCTCTAAGTGCTGTAGACTCAACCACACATAAATTCACGCACCATTTTGCAGATCTTGTTGCACCACAGGGTTATTTGCTTCTTCTAGAGCCAGTTCATTCAATATATGACAGATGTGAGCTGGAATCAAACCCACAACCTTCCCATTGGAAGCGGACTTTTTCCACCCAGTCATTCCCTGTGACATTGTTTTGAAGCTGAGGATGTGCAGTGAGTGGGTAGCATCACCATCTCTCTAGTTAAGGGGGATTTACCAACTTTCGCTTTATGACCTCATGTAGAAGCAGCAGTGGGTGAGTTTCAAACATGTAGCTGAAGCCAGAGCTGATCAGACGATTTTTGTTTGTTTTTTCATCTTAGCCCTCTTTACAGATTTGAGTCAGACTCCTCAGAGTCCAGAGGAAGTAATCTAAAGGGGGAGTGGTGGGTTTCCAGGCCTAGAATGTTTCTGTAACAGAAAACTGTGTGTCCTGGAGGAATGAATGGCTCAGGTTTGACAGCGATGTGACTCACTGAGAGGCTCTGTAATCATCTACGCAAGGGTTTGTGTCCTAACTCAGGATATCATCTAAGGTCTCTGACAGCATGGTATCTTCTCATCACTCAGACTAGTCACGCAAACATAAATGGGACCAGTCATTTTCCAAAGCATATCGAGTTCATCCTTGGTGCTACCGTTTACAACAGAAACTGCATTAACTTTGCTTCAGATTAGTTCATTCCAAAGTAAAACTTTACGATGTTCTGCTTATATGTAGCAGGATGTTTCTGCTTTTGTTTTTCTTTTTTTCTTTTTCACTTTGTTCTAATCTGGAGCTCACTGCTATTGTTAAATGGTAGAATAAAGTCCGTAACCAAGCAGAAAAAATACAGAAAGATGAAACCGTCTTCTCTAGTTAAGGCATTTATTTCAAAATGAGTTGAAAATAAAAATACACAGGAGACAGTGGAGAGTTTCACCATGTTTTTTATGACTTTGTGCAAAATTTAAGTCACTCGTAGAGTTTTAATCCATAGATCTATGTACTTATTTGTCACTTTAAATGTACCTTTTATCAAAACAATCTTAAACCAGATGTTAAAAATACTTTATATTTTTTTAATATATAAACGATATTTTAATCGTAAATGTGTTTTCTTTAGTAATAGGTGCTTGTAAACATATGTCTGTGTGTAATAATCAAAAGCTAATGTAACTGACTAGATATTTTCGTCTTATCTGTCAGGATGCATCAATCAGGTTTTATCCCAAAAAAACAGATTGTCTTTGTTTGTTTTATTTGAGTAAACCTCTCCAAAAAGTTGATGCAGAGAGAAAAAGGAAGCAGAAGTGTTTCAGCCAGCTGACTGGCAGTGCTTGGAATAAATTAGAGCTGAAACAATAAATCGGATTAACCATGGTAAGTCGATTGAAATGATCGTCAACTAATTAAGTAATAAATTCATTGTTAAATGGATTATAGAGATTCATGCTTTAAAAAAAAACCTTCTTTAAGGAACCTTTTGCTGTAGGATTAATAAAAAAAAATAATCGACAGATGAAGCGATTAGCCCCCCCAAAAAAATAACAAGAGCAGCCCAGTGCTGCTAATAGCCTTTCTGGCATCTCATTAAGACTTTAAACCATAGGAGGATGGAAAGTTTCAGTGGTTTTGAACAAGAACTTAAACCTTCTAAAGGTTCTCTAAGTAGATCTGTATTAAAAATAATGTGCATTAATTGTTATACTGGATATTGATGTGTTTAGAGAATAAAGTTCATAGATTAGGTATTTTTGGGAAAAATAAGTGGGGAAAAAATGAAGTTTTCTTAGCAGAACTTGCTTAGCACAGTACAGACCACTTGAAAGAGGCTGATTCCAGTTTGTTGGTGAATCATTAATCCTCACTAATGGTATATTTTTGTGCCGCATGAAAAGTTTCCACAATTTGAGAGCTATATTTGCCCACTTGTGTAAACCTGTAAGAAATTATTGAACACTTCCTTTTCCCCATCAGTACCAATTGTAGAGGGGATTATTAATCGACTTCAGTCATTTGACCAGGAGTACATTATAATACATTATAATTTGATGGGGGCAAGTTAGGTTGTAGGATGAACTCGATCAGACAGGGTCTCTTTGTTGCCTCTTTAGCCGATCCAGACACGTAACTTTATATGCATTTGTTTGTCGTGTAGCAGAGAGCATGGGGGTTTGTTTGGAAACAGGGTTCTGCTGAAACTGACAGCAGTGTTTGAAATTTGAGAAATCTGCCGTCTCCTTCTGTGTGTGTGTGTGTGTGTCTGCGCTCGCGTGCACAAAGGCAGACAACAAAGACTGCGTCACTTCCTTCTAAACAATGACTGTTTGTATGTGTGATGTCTGCAAAGCCAAACACACCGCGTCTCCAGCTGCACTTCATGTTTGAGTGACGGCCCTCATGTGTGCTTATTGTGTCGGACCGAAGGGCCTTAACCTCTCCTGGTGCAATTAGATGAATGTCTGTCTGTCTGAACTTTTACTGTGTCTCCCACTTCCACGTGTGACTCAGCTCCTGACATCAGGCCTGTGTCACCATCTGTTGGAGGTAAAAGTCCACATGGCTTCACGGTTTCAGTCTTTCTCCAGGAGTTCAACTCTGGCCGGGGTTCCACTTCCTCATTTCCTTCTAAAGAACATCTTTTGTTGAGGTTTGTCTTTTTAATTTGTCAAATTGAAGCTTTAATCTAAGGTAAAATTTTGAGGGGTTTTGTTGATGCTGATGGGAATTTTTAAAGAGCTTGTGATTTCAGCCAATCAGATATTTTAGATCCAGATTTCATTCAGCTTCAGAACAGCATGAAAAATTATATATAACTTAGAAACAGAGGCGACTTTGGAATAACTGCTGACGTCATACCAGGTTTTAATCTGCATTTTTCTTTATCTAACTTTTAAATTTATTTATAGGGGGGGGGGGGAAGCCTCACCAGCTCCGCTACGAAACCTGAAGTGAAATGACTTTGTAATTAAAACCCGGTTACCAGAGGAACAGCTGTACCAAGCACAGCTCTATGAGAAGACTGTGGTGAGATTCCTATGCAGGAAGAGGATTTGCTATAAAGTCTGTGAATCCATGCAGTCGGCTGAGTTTACTTGGATTTACTACCACTTGGCTGCAGTGTTTTATGACTACGTTCGAACTCGGTTGTTTGTAATGGATTGAAATAGACCAGACAAATGCCCTGTTGGGACGTTTGTTGTAAATCGGTGCTATGAATTGAAGTAAATGTTTTTCAGTTCATATAGTGACCCTGCTGGTTTGCTATTTGATACCAACAGGCTTCAGCTTGATTTGGTGATACACCAGTCTTTATTTGGTTGATATAATGTCCTTTTTTCTTTGAAGTCTGACCTACCCACTACATTGTTTTATTTTCTTTAGAAAGATTATGACGCATAACAGCAAATCTGTGTTTATTTTGTTTAAATGTAACATTTATATGTAGCCAACCTTGGTGGTCCGTATTCATGCATCAAAGTACGTACCTTATTCTGCTGATTGGTGTTTTTATTGATCATAAAATTGTAAATTTCTATCTGTACAGGAGAATAATCCACTTTTCAGCTAATTTCAATCAGATTATCTTTGCTCAGTTATCAAATTTCAAAACAGATGCATAGGAGTTGGTGAATTTGTTTCAATGTTTGGTATCATGTGAAGAATAGAGTTGAAACGAGTAGAAAATGTGACCAAAATTACAGCAGAAGTAGATCATTTAGAGAGGCTATAACATTTTGATCATGATTCAAGCTCAATATCCAAGCTTTCTATTTAAATGATATCCAGCTTTGTTGTTTTAAACAGGTTGGGGTATTTCTCTACCTCTGACCTGTAACAGACTCTTAGTAAACCTCACATGTAGTTCGATGAAACAGGACTGAGCAGTGGTTCAGATGTCTGAGCGTAGATCTAACGTCACGAAGGTCTCTGTTTCAGAGTTCTTTTTAATTTAGCATCTAATAGAATTTTCTATTTTATTCATAGTGAATAATTTAGTTGAATTTGATTCGATTTGGGCGTCGGAAGGAGTTCATTTGTTGAGGTGGAGGGACAGTAATGGGAAGCAACAGAAAAGGCATTAATGACTTTCTTTCTCTTTAGGGTTTGAGTTTCTATACATTCCTGATTTGTGCCTGTCTGAGCCGATTTGCCTGCATAGCGCCGACCTACATAGATCCTCCTCGTGGCTCTCGGTGTTTAACAGATCAGGTTAGCCTGTAGTTCCTATGTTTGTGTGTTGCTAGAACCGGTCATTAGATGCTGTTTTGTGCCTCTCAGCTGCGTGTGCACACTGCAGGTTACACTTACACATCAAAGGGCATAAATGTGGTGTTATCTTTCGACCAAGACTCGTTAAGCTGTGAGTCAGCACATGCATGTTAACACTACAAACACACACTGTGATTTAGTCAGCTTAGTGTTTGTAGATCAAACTGACCGCTCTGAGCGAATGGAAACTCTGCTCCTTTCTTTGATTTTATTTGTGAAACTTTTCCTCCAACTGTAGCCCATCAGGGCCGGTTTATGTTCCACTAAAACCACCAGCAACTTGCATCCACAGAACCATGTTGAAACCCATTTCCTGCTTCATAATGAAAACACAAAGTCATCTGTGTTTATCTTTAACCAGAAATATGTGCAAAACTGGTACCAATCCAGCCTCATGTAGTAATAAAAAAGTTACTCCAGCTTTTATCCTAAAATAACCTCATTTGTTTCATTTTTTCTTATATATATATTATATATATATATTTTTATATTATATATATATATATAACTATTTTTAGGAACTGTTGGCTTCCTACAAGGAGGCTTCTACAATTCTTCAAAATCTGTTTTATTCCTGAAGTTTGTACTTGAAAACCAAGAATTTAAATTAGTTCAACTTTGCTCTCGGTGTGCAGACATTTTAATGATGAACGTGTCAATAAATGGTAGGAAATAAATTCCCTTCCTCCCTGCTGCTGGAGAGTCGAAGTCATCATCTAACCTAGTAGTCAGTTTTTTAAACTATGGGAGGAATCTGGAGTACCCTGAGAGAACCCATACATGCACGGGGAGAACTTGCAAATTCAATGCAGAAACACTCTAGGCTGGAGATCAAACCCAGGACCTGCTTAGTTCCAGGCAACAATACTACAGTCTGCGCCACCATACAGCCTATAAAGTAGATTTTTGTTTTTTTTGTGAATATGTAGCCTGGCCAGGCGGAAGTACACGGAGCCAGATCTGGCTGGACCAATTACAGCACGGGAGGCGAGACTTTATGATGCGTGACTCTTAGCACCAGAATTAGTCATAATGCTGCTGCTCTTTTCCGGTAGCATAACAACAGGCTGGCCACTGCAATGGAGCAGTGTTGCAATGAAATTTAAGAACCAGGAGCCGGTGTTGATGGTTCCTGTGTGGGAAAAGCTGAGCCACAGCCTTGCCTCAAATTTAATTATATAAAAATATTTGTTCAATTCTGCTGATTTCATAAGAAAACAATATATTTTGCTTAATTATGTCCCTGTTTTGCTTTATAACAGTCGACAATAAAGAAACAATGATCATGTGTACATTTGGCCATCTCAGCTTTATTATACAAGTTTAATATGTGTATTTGTTTTTAGAGTTTTTCACCTATTTATAGGTTAGGATATATTTATTTTAAGAAATATTATTCATAAAAATCTATTGTTGTCAACTAAGAAGCATTTATAATCATTTATGTATGTTTTCATCAGCCTTAGTCATCAAACACTGTGGGTCCTGCGGATGTGGCTTTGGTGAATGTAGTTTGTCCTAACTGAGATTCTGTGGAGGAGGTTGACCATCATGGACGTCATCCATCCATCCTTGGTTTAGATATTCTTCTATCCTTGTAGGATCACAGGAGAGCTTGTGCCCATCTTAACTGTTCATGAGGTCCTTAAAGACACAGAAAAAATAGTCAATGCATAAGAACGATTTTTAGTTCCCCGTTTAATTATTCACTCATTAAATTGACACATTTAAATTATTCTGGATAAATTACTATATATCCAATGAATGTATTCAGGTATATTTTTTAAATTATGAAATAGAGGAATAGATCTTAGGTTATTTATTGTGTTTAACCCCAAATATTAGAAAGTTTCCGTACAGAGTAATGCATTGAAAAATCCAACTCTGGTTCCATCTATGCTGTGATTGTTCTGCTTGTGTGCAGGAGCAGTCAGCTGCAGCCTAACTGAAGATGTCTGATAATGGGGAGGTTGAGGACAAGCCCCCAGCTCCTCCAATGAGGAACACCAGTACCATGATCGGTTCCTGCAACAAGGATCCCACCCCCCTCAACCATGGCTCCAAGCCGCTTCCACCTAACCCAGAGGACAAGAAGAAGAAAGATCGCTCCATTCGGTTTATCCTGACTGGAGGAAGTGATAAGAGTGAGTTCTCTTCACTCATCGTTCATTAAATCTGTTTTTATCTTAAACAAGCAACTTTTTTTTTGCATTTGTGGATAAATTCAAATTCAAAGTTAATGAAGTTCAAAGAACCACCTGAACATAAAGTTTTAAATGTTGCTTTATGATTGATAGCTAGTGTTTCACATATTTTATTATTTTCATCTATTTCTTTTATCTTCATTTTTTTTCTTCCTGTTCAGTTTGTTTTTCCAAGTGTATGTGTAAGAAAAGCCACAATCTTTAGTTTATTCATTCAGAGTTTGATTCAGCTGGTTTAATAAATAGTTGAAATATCTTTTTTTCTAATTCAGCATATTGTAAAAAATAAAAATAGCCATTTATGTTTTGAAAAGACCACTTTGTGAAAGAGAAAACTCTGGTTTTTAAGAGAGTGGCTTTTTATAAATAGCTGTTTTTCTTAACAGACTGTCTGGCAGCAGACATATTTCAGCCTTGCTTTGTATTGGAGCCGTGTACTGTAGAGTGTACCTGCCTGAACTCATTGTGTCTCACTCTGCAGCTTAGTTAAATTCACTGTTCCCTCTGTTTTTTATTTTAGTCCGTCTGCTTACAAAGATCCTGCTTAAAAAATTTGCCCTAGTCCTGAATTTTCTGCCTTAAATATTGAAGTTAGCAAGATATAAAAATGTGTTTTTTGGACCCGTTTTCATCACATTATTTGCACCAAATACTTCCTGCATGATTTATCAGTTGGTGTTATATCACACACTTCCTGTTAGCTTTGTTTTGTTTTATTTGTAGGCCTACTTCATGTTGTCAGTTATTATATCATGGACGCCCAGTTTGGTTCTGCTAGCTGGTTGATTATATGAGATCATCATTTTTAGATGCCTGGTATTAAAACTAGTTTGATTAAAAGGATCAAATACTTTCCATGGCACTGTGCATGCATCCATGATTGCAGTTACTGCTGTGACAGCTTTTGTTTGCTGTAAAAACATCTTGTTAGCCAAAAGGCAATTTAAGCTTCGTAATAACAAATTAGTCCCTTGGATGTCAGCTTTCATTAAAAACACGAATCAGTGGTTAACCTGTGGATGAACCCGTCAGGGTGGTGTGTTTTCCTACTATTTTCACCCTCTGTGGACGTAGGAAACGTTGTATAGCTGCAGAGTCTGGTTATTCTGTAGTTTGCATCAAATAACAGAGCATAGCTGCATAATAAGTGGAATCTCCTGATCCTCTTTCTCTTCCACATGATTGACCAATGAAAGCTTGCATGGGTATCAGGTCGTTGGTTTTAGGGAATTTCAGCTCAGTTAACCTTTATTGTATCCAAAGGAAAGCTTGTTGTAGAGTCAGCATTTACAGAACTGATGTTAAATCTGCTGGGGGTTTTTTCCCCTGGGTGCTGAAGCTCCATTTATCATCAATAAATACTCCCAGGTATTGTTTTCTTGTTGATCACTACAGAATGAATCAACGTGGGCATTTTCTAAAGTCTACCGTTTTTTGTTTTTGTTTTGTTTTTTGTTTTTTTCTTTCACACCTTTTTAAAAAGTAAGTAACCCCCAGGTGATGTTTTCACTGCCTAGAAGCGACAGGATGACAGAATCATCTGCAAACGTCATTGAAACATGCATCTAAAATAAACAGTATTTGATTTACACTCATTAATTGCTCTGGCTAGTTTAAAAAAAGACAAAATGTAGAAAAGCAACCATAATAAATTAGTATGATGAAGAAAGCATCTCGGTGAAGATAAATCTGTTTATATTATGAATTATATCAAATAGCTGTTTCTGTGGTCAAAATGTTTATTTAAATCATATTAGGTAACGTAAAGTTTCTGCCGGACATGTAAAGTCTCCCACCTTTGGCAGGCTACCTCGCCCCTCGTGTCCATTACCAGACACGGATTACCCATGATGCCTTGCAGCCGGCTGGTGTTCCTTGTGTCATTAGTCATCCCATGGGGATGTGCTGTCTGTGGAGTTATTATTTCCCAACTCACCCCAACATGTGGTGTCTCCTTTGTCATGATTCTCCCTCAGATTTCTTTTTAGATTTTTTTTTATTTTTGTTTTCTCTTTCACTCCTATTTCTGCTGTAGTTTGTCTTTTTACCTTTTTAAAACCACTTTATTTGTTCCTCCATGACGGCTTTCTATTACAGCCCATTTAATCGTCTGCTGGCTTCTCGGCCTCTGAGGTCCAGTTCACCACGCATCCATCTTGGTTTATGCCGGAAGAAAACGTCCCATCGAAAATGAAACTAGGCTAAAATGTTTCTCCGTCATTCATTTGTTTTCCCCCTTTTCAGCCTATAAGAAGAAGGAACGTCCTGAGATTTCTCTGCCGTCTGACTTTGAGCACACGATCCACGTCGGCTTTGATGCCGTTACCGGCGAGTTTACTGTAAGTCTCTGTTAATGTCTCCACCTTGTGTGTTTGTTTGCTAATTAAAGACTGTGTGAAGCTTTATGTGTTCGCCTGTTAGTGTGATGGACACACACATCACATTCTTGGCCAAATAAACCTTTTTAAGTGATCACATCAGACAAAGGCGTCTTGTTGAGCTGAGTCACTTGATCCGCCTGACCAAGCTCTTCTAGCTGCCAGGTAAACAGTGTGTGCTGCTAAACTCCCATCTGATCTAAGTGTGTTCTTGTTGGTTATCTGGGTCACAGTTCATTTGATTATCTGTTAAAAAAAAGAACAGTTTCTTAGTGTGTCAGAGAACAGTGTAACTATTAGCAAATCATGGATGGATGGAAAATGAAGGAAAGGTCAGACCTCAGCAGAGAGGAGTGATGAAGCAGAAACTGAGCGACGTTTCGATGGACGGATTCTGACAAAAGATGGGAAAGAGAGAGCAGGAAAACGAGGAGATGTGACCCAGTTGCGTAACAAAAAATACAAATACAACACGACTCCTTCCTGTGGAGGACGAAGCAAGAGTCTCGATCCCTTTCTGTGTTTTCCTCTGTCATCTTTTTAATCCCTCCTAGTTCTTCATGCCCTGTGTTTTGTTTTATCTGGATGTGAAAATGTGAAATAAACAAAAAAAAAAAGGGGGCGGGAGGGTTGTTGAACCTTAAGAAAAAAAACACTTCAGTTAAAAAACATGTTTTTAGGAAACTGGATAAAAAAAATCAGTTAAAAGTCTCGGTCAGGATGTGAAGCCCGTAGTTTTTATTTTTTCTATCTATCTGAGGCTTTTTTTTTAATTTTTTTAAATTTTTTATTTTTTTTGTATGAGAGAGGGGGAGAGACATGCGGGAAAGGACCACAAGCTGGATTCGAACCTGGTTCGCCCGCGTCGAGGACTAAGGCCTCTGTACATGGGTCGTGCGCGCTAACCCCTGCGCCACCTGCACGCCTGAGGCTGATTTTAAAATATATCTATATCCATTTATCTATATATAAAGATAGATATAAATGTGAAATCTTTATTTTGCACAAATTATTCATTGTGTTGAATAAATTTGCAATAATAATGAGATTTGATTAGAAAACGGTCCGAATTTAGTCGGAGGATGAGTTGAAAACCAGCAGACTTTTAGACATTGTGGGAAACCTTTGATTCAGATCGATGCAAGCACTGTTACTTGGAAAGAAGGATTTCAGAGCCTCAGATCTACAGATAAGCCAAGAATTATCCAGGACCCTGACAGAACTGGGGTTTTTAGCAAGCTTTCTGTGTTTGGAGCTAATGCTGAAGATCTGTAAAACACTGTGGAAACATGTAGAAAGCTGGTCAGCACAA
>JAUZNJ010033169.1:18177-32084 GCA_034780135.1 Jordanella pulchra
CAAGCTTTCTGTGTTTGGAGCTAATGCTGAAGATCTGTAAAACACTGTGGAAACATGTAGAAAGCTGGTCAGCACAAAAGAAAGGTTTGATTGCTCTGATACTATTCAGGATAAATTGAAACGAACAAAGTTTAAAGTTGTGTTGGTCTTTGTAGGGCATGCCCGAACAATGGGCCCGGCTCCTCCAGACCTCCAACATCACCAAGCTGGAGCAAAAGAAGAATCCTCAGGCCGTCCTCGACGTCCTAAAGTTCTACGACTCAAAGGAAACGGCCAACAGCCAGAAATACATGAGCTTCACAGGCATGTATAAAACAACACAAGCTTTATTGTTTTTTATAAAGAGATGAATCAGGTTTTATGGAAATAATGTCGACAGAACTATTATTAATAACAGATGGCAAGATACAGGTGAAGGAAGTTTAATTATTTAATTCCATATTCAACGTGCAACACTGATCTTCATCTCTTCTTTTTTTATCCTCCTGCAGATAAAACTGCAGATGCCTTCAACTCGTCCATCATAGCAGTAAGATCCTTTTCTGTTTACTCACTACTTCATCCATCAACAGGCAGGGTATGAAAACCAACACAATCAAAAGGTCAAATCTGACACTGACCTAAACAAAGCAGCTGAAACTGGTTCACAGATACCAGTTGTGATGTTTTCACTGTAGCTGTTTCACATTGATTTCCTTAGATAAGCTTTCCTTTGACTTGGCATCCTGAAAACATTTGAGAAAGTTTTTATTTTTTTACTTTTAATCCTGATGCACTAAAAAAATATTTAGGCAATCTTAATTTTCCATTGTTTGCTAAATCAGACATCTGTAAAATGACTCTATATCTAAAATCCTTAAACAGGTGTGTTTTCCTTCTGTGTATTTATAAAACCTATATGTCACCGTTTGAAATTTTTCGCACTTTTAGCAAAGACGATTCTACAAGTCTTAAATAAAACCTTATGTAGGAACATAGTTTCACCTTGAAACATTTGCTTCAGTTTATTATTTGTTTTTCTTTTATTCTGGTTGTTAAAAGTGGTGGAAACCAAATAAGTTTATTAGGGAAGAAGAAGAACTAGTAAAGTTAAATAGTAGCATAAAAAAGGCTTTTTTTTAAAAGGTGTATATATCTTTTGTCTTTTTTTTTTGCTCTTTATTCAGTTTCCACAGTTGAAAGCTTTATGAGAACATAAATGTTAGTGGAATCCTTTAAAAGGCTTTGGTCCGTCTGATTTGCAGGCATAGTAGAGTAGATGAAAGTTTTGCTCAGTAATCCTCACATAGGCTCATTCTGTTCTCCAAAGTAAACGTCCTCTGGTCTGGCAGATGCCCTCAAATCAAACTAAGCAGTGAAATAGAAAGAGAGGGAGGTGCTCTATGAGATGCACT
Organism: Jordanella pulchra; assembly: GCA_034780135.1. Lineage (NCBI taxonomy): Eukaryota > Metazoa > Chordata > Actinopteri > Cyprinodontiformes > Cyprinodontidae > Jordanella > Jordanella pulchra. Next base: position 19,572 of record JAUZNJ010033169.1, read on the forward strand.
CTTCCTCTCTGCATTGTGAATCAGCATCTTTCCCTCCTTTCACCATTTGCTTGTCTCTGCAGCCTGGCTTCCAGCCGAGCATCTGAATATGACACAGACATAGAGAGAGAACAGGGACCAGCTGCATGAGCCCAGCCTGAGCAGAGGCTTTAGACGCTGAGGAAGGAAGGGGAGAAAGGTGGAAAGACGTACAGGGAGACAAAGTTAAGAAAAACAGGCAGAGAAGGGAAGTTGAGCTGAAGAGACGCAGCGTGATGAGATGAAGCCGCAGCAGAGGAAGCCGCGGTGACGACGGGAAGGAATGATGGGTCTGGTGTCGATGATAGTTCATGTAACCATAAAGTCACTGAGGCTCCGCCCATTCTTCCCTTGTGACATCACGCAGAGTTCCAAGGCCGTGTCGGAGACGCCCGTCATTGCAACCGTGTCCGAGGATGAAGACGAAGACGAGGCCGAGCCCCCGCCGGTGGTCGCTCCCCGCCCTCCGCACACCAGATCAGTATGATGCAAATCATTGTTTTTCTCTTAAAGAAAACTGCAAACCGCTTTTTTAAATTCATGCATCCTTTAAACATGAATCCAAAATTAAAGCTTAACACTAGAAAATATTTATTTAACTCTTGGTAGTTTGTCCTCATCTCAAAAAATAAAATAACATTTTCTTATTGGCAGAATTTGCACCTCCTGATTGTTTACTATCCTAAACTCAATCACAAATGCTGTAAAGAAATCTTTCCTGATTTAGAAATTTAAAAAAAAAAAAAAAATTGTCTGTAATTTTTTAACCAAAATAATTTTTTCCCCACTGAGATCTTCTAAATGAGAGCAGGTCCAGGCAGCAGGATACCCTGCTGGCGCTTTGGGGCATCACAAGCCTCTTCCTCCGACCTCATGCTCCAACCAGTCACAGCGGGAACCTCTTTAAAAAAAAACTGGCCAAGTTAAAGATGGAAAACAAACCTTTCTAGACCTTCTAGGAAGGAGGGAAGGTGAAGCATAGACCCGTCTGTCAAACATAACAGCGACCAAATAAAATGGCTGGCTGGAAGCTTTGAGGTTTTAATTCACCTTTCAAAATGTTTAATAAAAGTATATAAAACATACCTCATGAATTTAAATGGCACAGCTTTGATTAATTTGATTAAGTTTAGATTTTACCCTTTAATTTTCATGATATGTAATGATTTATTAGATGTATAGTCCTCACATCCACATTCAGTAAATTTTACCACAGATTACATTTAATATATATATATTAGATATAAATATTTATATTAAAGTCGAAATATTTTTATGCAATTAATCAAATGTTAGAATATCAAAAAATGACTCGGGTGTTGTGAAATGTGAGAAATGATTAACCAAAAGTTTCTGGCATCATGAGGTAAAATCTGCAAACTGCAACCAAATTACTGCAGTCTGAGTAATGCTAAATGGTTCCCAGTGCTTCGTTCTAGAGCCGGATTTCAGTTTCTAAATCTAAAATCTTTTTGGTAACAGGAAAAAGAAAAGATAAATACTCAATAATTCTCTGCTGGTTTGTGTTTTAATTAGCAGACGGGAATGATCTGTTTAAATCTCAGTTGAGATGATTGTCTTTGTTCAAAAAAAAAAAAAAGAAAAATGGAATCAAATAAAAAAAACATTACAATACAACAGCTCAGTATCAGGAGTAAGATTTGTTATAGCTGTTAGTGGGTCTAATATATTACAGACATTAATCTGTAATAGATGCAGACAAACATCCTTTGTTGCTCCTTTCTCAGACCGGCTGGCGGTGCCTCTGTTAGTGTTACCACGGCGATGACTTTAATGCACCCGACTCCCACCATCACAAACATGCTCAGACCAGCACACACTCTGCACTGTTTTTACCGACTGACTTTAGTCTTTCAGACCAACAAGGAAAATAAAATATCTCAAAACTACAATTTCTTCTAAAGGATAGTTTCTAATCATCTGGGATTAATCATCTAATTAACTAACTTAGAATTTACTTCTTATTTGATTTGAAGTTATTTAGAGATTTTGTCTTTTTACATCATGATTTCATTTAAAAAATGAAATGTATAAAGTGTTTAACTCAGCTGAACCTCTGTGTCATCAGATATACACCCGCTCAGTGATCGAGCCCCTCCCTCCTCCTTCAACCAAAGATGCAGCCACCTCCCCCATCATCCCTCCAGCAGCCGCAGCCGCCGTCACCCCCGCTCCATCTACAGAGGCGGCTCCCAGCAGCCCCCCCAGTGCAAGCCCCGCCCCCGGCCCATCTCTGCCTCGCACGCAAGATAAAAGCAAGAAGAAGAAGATGTCCGACGAGGAGATCTTGGAAAAACTCCGTAAGTCTGATGCCGCCACACCTGGTGCAGCTCATCTGCTGCAGGATGCAGATGCAGACCAAAGGATGGGACTGTTTATACCTGCTGAGAGCAGCTGCTTGTTTTAGTCTTATGACAGGTTATTAGCAGTTTGTTTCTCTCTAACAACACATTGAGTTATTTCAAGGTTCAAGACAAGCTGTTGCTGACTTCTGCAACTTTCAAGTTATTTAAACTATTTGTTTCTGGGATAAAATGCATTACCTGCTGAAGAGTAGCTCGCTTTATTCTTTTTATTTACTATTTGTTCACTTTCAACTGTATATTCTGCATATTACTCCTGGTTAAAGTTATTTTATACTGAAAATCCACTTTTAGTATTTCTCACTCTTAAAATAAAAGCAGCTTATTTTCCTAGAAATACATAAACGGGACTTTATCTTAACACATTAGAAGAGTGTCTAGTTAATCCAATGTTTACACACCACATGCTTAACACCTCTAAATTTAAATCAGAGGAAGAAACAGTGTGAAGTGAGAGATGCAGGATGAAGAAACACGACAGTAAAACCTGTTTCACACAAGCAGTAGATTCTTTGGATGAAAGAAAGACAACAAAGCAGAAGTGCAGATTGTCCGTGCAAATCTCTGTTGAAGTTCTCTTCTACTCAGTCAAGGGAAATTCTGCAAACAAAACTCTGGAAATTCCTAAATTATCCATCTATCCATGTTCCATATGTTGGTGCTTTATTGAAAACCCTGCTGCATAGATTTCTGCTTTAAATCTAATATAAAATTCTATATTTATACTTTAAAATGAGCCGAGAACCTGTGGATCTGACCGGACCTCAAAAATATTTAAGTTTCTTTTTCTTTATTATTTCTGCTTGTTTTCACACCTATATTAAAGATCTTCAAACAAAAATATTGGATTTATTTAAGTTAGGGTCAGATTTAACAGTGACGCAGAAAGAAAGTGAGAGAAAAGCCGTCATTGGTTATATCCCAGCATCCCTTTCAACTGAACTGGGTTTTCCCAGCAGCAGAAGATAGTTTGGCTCTTAGGATTCTGACCAATCATTTTTAAAATAGCCGTCTTCATAGTTTCGTGCTGAGCGAGTTTCACCAGCTGATTAATAAGCTGCAGCGCTTTGTTTCAGCTGAAATGTGTCTCCAGTTCTCTGCAGCCCAGGCTGTAGGTAACAGCATCATTTTAACAAGGAGCCTGAACATGGCGTTTTATTTCGATCTTGTCTTTAGAAGCTCCAGAGCAGTTCCTAAAGCCTCCACACATTAACTCTTTACGATGATAAGATGTTTTGGTGTGTATTCGTATTGTGTGGATAAAACTGTATATTTCCACCCTGCCTGTTCAGATGTGCTCAGCTCTCCCTCTGCTGGTAAGAGCAGGATACTGCTTGTCCGTCTGCCTGTGATCGACAGGCCTCTACTCCTCTGTTTGATCCTTCTGTCTGATGAGTTCTTCTTTCTCTCCATCATCGCCTGGATGCTTTTATTCCCAAAATGAATCCTCTAGTTCCTTTCCTTTGGCCATTTTGTCACAAATTTGCAATTTTTGACGTTTCAGTTTCCTTAAAGTAATTTTTGGTTTCAGGTTTTGCGTTTTTTTGTTTTTATCTTGTTTTGCACGTTGCATCGAGGTCACCAAGTTTGAATGACAAGCCTTAAAAAAAGAGCATAAATATTGATAGAAACTCACTTTTCTACCAATAAAATGATAATAAAAGACTCGTTTTGGACGACTCTTTGCTGCTGTTTTTGTGTTTTTTTTTCTTGGTCAGTAAATGAATTTATTCTGCTCTTTCTGTTCACTTGTCTCCTCAGGGACAATTGTTAGTGTTGGCGACCCCAAGAAGAAATACACACGATTTGAAAAGATAGGACAGGGGTGAGTGCTTCATTAATGATTGTGTAAAAAGGTTAGCTGATTGAAGTTCAACACTCTCAAGTCTTACAGTATTACATATTACTGTACACACTTTTTATAAACTCTCTTTTTAATCTCCAAAATTTGAAAAGTAGATCCCAGTTTTTTTTTTTCGAGAAAATTTCCAACTACTTTTACCTTATGAGACTTTGGGGTACGTGGTTGTGTTGATGTCATTAGTAGTTTGCAGGAGTTACAGGTTATTTTAAGAGGAAAAAAAAAACACAATTTCAGAAATTAAAAGTTAGTTTGCAGCATTGAAAGAAAATGTAAAGATCCTTGAAAATAACCCGTAAGATTATAAAGATAACACTTTTCTAGTCATTGTTTTCCATACGCTCAACCTGCAAGTTCATGGAAAGTAATTTGTAAGATTATAAATTCCACAGATTATTACATGATGAATTACTACATGATATGATGCAATCCTGGAGAGCATTTAGTATTTTCTATTGATTTATTTGACTTGTAAGTTCATAAAGGGAAGCCTGTAAGATTTAAGCAATTTATTGACATTTTCAAAGCGATAGAAGATGAACCTTTATTGTTTATATATTGAGACGTTCGCAATTACAATGTAATCATACTTATTATTTTCATTGATGATCGGATGTTTATTTGCAGCTGTTTGTTAAAAAAATGTGCCGCGTGAAACCTGAGTCAAAGCTTTGATTCATAGGGGCTTTTTTATCATTATTTTATGGAAAGAAAAACATTTGGAGATATATTTCTGATATTTTCTTTCAGTATATTGAGGTATTTATTATTGTTTCATATCACTTTGCCCTAACTTTGTAAATTCAGGAAAATCCCAGATTACAAGTTACTTCAGTAATTTGCTCCACAAAGTGACCATTAAGTTCTTTTTGAAGGACTGTAAAAAAATAATAGTTACTGAGGTTAAGTTCTGGTTTCCAAGTCACCTCATGATGAAACATCCTGTATGTTTTGTTCTATGATGCATTTCATTTATTTATATTCATTTCCTCCCAGTTTATTTTATCCGTTTTTTTATTACTTAAATCATTGTTTTTAAGTAAACTATAATCAAGGGTTGTTTATTTGTCAGTCTTTACTTCCTGCTTTTTTTTTTCTCAGCAAAGTGTTTATAGTGCAGCAAAACATGCAAGATTTTACACTGATTTAGATCCATTTGTTTCCAGTTAATTTCTTTTGTTTACATAGGATTTACATTTCTCTCTTTTTAGATGTAAAGCATTTTAAATGTGAATTTTTTCCTAAACTTAGCTGCTCTAAAAGTATCCAGAAAGAGTTGTTCTTGTGTCGTTGAAAATACATTGTATAAATATTGAATTATGTGTATGATGATATATATATGAAATAGTGTAATTTCATCCCTGCTCCTTCTCGTCTAACTGGATCCTTCTTGCCGTTTCTTCTTAGAGCTTCTGGCACAGTGTACACAGCTATTGACATTGCTACAGGACAGGAGGTTGGTTGGTTTGTGTCTCTTTCCACTTTTAGCAAAGAACTTAAAACTGATAATACCTTAAACTTGTTATATTTTAATTGTAATACAATTGTTATGGTTAAATCTGCAAAACATTTGCCAAACAACTAGGAAAACACTACAGTCTATAAATTTCAAGGTGAAATTTCTGCAAAACCAAATAAGGAGAGTCAAACACCTGTAAACTTCAACACGTTTGTCCTGAATATTTATGTTGATGAAGTTTGTCTCTGATAAAAGATTAAGTTTCAAAACAAAAGCTAATTTAAATATTTATAAGATGTGCACATATATTTCATGCTTCTCTAGTCTGTAAACTCTTTTCTCCTCCATCCTGGCATGTCTTCCTTTACTTCATCGCTGTCTTTACCCTCAGGTCGCCATCAAACAGATGAACTTGCAGCAGCAACCGAAAAAAGAGCTGATCATCAACGAGATCCTGGTGATGAGGGAAAACAAGAACCCAAATATCGTCAACTACCTGGACAGGTAAACACTCACAGCACAGTTCTAGAAGTGAGATGACTGGAACTGGAGGGAGGAGGTGCAGGGAAGCTTTTATAAAGGAAGTATTTGATCTTAGTTAAACAAAAGTATTTACAGTTTGGTGGAACTTTCTAATACTGTGAATATTTTGAGGTGTTTTATTGCTAGTTCGATGTTATTGATGCTGATAGTCCAACTGCTGTGTTTGATCTTTAGAGTGAATGTATGACCCTTAAAATCTTAGTTACACAAATATTCAGCTAAACAACGACAGTGTTGCACAGGATGGTGACGTGATACCTGATATACTGCTTAGCTTTAATGTCTTATTGTATTTTAAGGGTTTTAAACAGCTGTATCCTTATTGGACTTCATTATTTTCTGGGTTTTTTTATTGATATTTTATTTCATCTTATAGGATTTCCTTAAATATGACTTCATTGTCACCTGGTTGTTTAAATCAGCTGTGTGAAGTTATAGCAGTTTTTTTCACTAAGATTTCTTGGTATAAATATTCTATTCTAATAAAAGATCTGCTTTAGTTGATCATTTTCTTCTTACAGCTGACCTTTCATGTGTTTACTTTAAAAAGTAGAGACTGAATTAATGATGTTGAGCTCCAGATTGTTAGTGTCTAAAAATCCCTGAAGTAAATAATAAAGTTAGCGATCCAAACGGTGACGGGTGCATCCAGTTCACAGAAACCGAGCGTCTGTGGCATGTCTGGTTACCATGGTAACCCATCTGATTGGGAGATATGAAGGAGGCTGAAACCATCTCCATGGAAACAACATTTTGCTGTCACTGATACATATACTGGCTGCGTTTTATGTCTTTGTTGCTGACTGTTAAATCATTCAGGAACGTTTAATGTGTGTCGGCTCCTTGTTATGAGCAGACTGGAAACACCGGATCACTGGTTTCTGATCGAGTTTAGACTGGTCTGACAGATCGATGTTTGAAAAACAATGATCAAAAATGGTGTTTAATATATTAAGAATATTAATAGTTCCTCATTTAATGTGTAGCATTGGCAGGACAACTTCTTAAAAGCTTATTTTCTCTCTTTGATTTATTTTTAAATAGTGTTACTAAGCCAGAAATTTGAAAGTGTGCCAATAAAATGAGTATAGGTGACTTTGGTGTTAAATTACATTTGTGGGGAGAAAAAAACTAATATATTGGCTTATTTTCATTAGATTTTTCTTTATTTTCAACATTTTTTATTATTATTGTTATAGTTTGTCTTACAGTGGTTTTATTAAGTCTCACATAGGTTTGTTGAACAGTGCCCTTAGTAAAAACATTGTTTGTTTAAAAACCAAACATTATTTACGTTTATTTTTTTAGATTTCATTTGTATTTTTCTGTTACTGCCAAACAAGAAAGCCCTTTTTTTTAATTGTGTTGTTATTCTAAACACTCATACCTGTTGCCTGGTCTAGTTATCTGGTTGGAGACGAGCTCTGGGTGGTGATGGAGTACCTGGCTGGAGGGTCTTTGACCGACGTCGTCACAGAAACCTGTATGGATGAAGCTCAGATTGCTGCTGTGTGCAGAGAGGCAAGAGATTTTAAGGCTTGATTTGTCAAAAGATTGTTCTCATCAAGTAATTGGTGTTTTATCTTTCATTGAAATCACAAAACAACCAAAGCACACGCTTAGAAAAAAACAGAACATATCCCAACTGAAAGCCACCATTTTAAAGAAAAAAACAAACCCAAATGTAGTGAAGTTTTGTTGAAGTTTTTTCAATTTTTCAGATCAATGTTTTACCACAGTTTACTGCAGAAAGAGAGAAAGGACTTGATTTTCAATTGGCAAACAATTCAATAACTCTATTCAAACTTCAGTGTCTTCTCCTCAGTGTCTGCAGGCCTTGGAGTTCCTCCACTCCAACCAGGTCATCCATCGGGACATCAAGAGCGACAACATTCTGCTGGGCATGGACGGCTCCGTCAAACTCAGTCAGTCTTACTTCCTGTTTCTTTTGCTTCTTTCACAAAACGCTTCCTACATACTCTGGAAAAATCGGAAAATTAATTTCAGTGGGAATGAGAGCTGTGGAAAAATAGGTTTAGAAATGTGGGATTTCCCATCATAGATACAGGTAGACAGAGGAGCAGTTCTCTAGGCTGCCTCTGTCTGCTCATAAATTATGGCAACCTTTCATAAAGAAAAGGAGGAGGTGTGGAACATCACACCCATGTGGGTTGACTTTAACCCCCCCCCCTATCCTGTCAGAAGTCACAGACATGCCTGTGTGGTGGGCTGTGTCTAAAAACATGTTTTTCTGTTAGCAGCTCTCAATAAACTTTTTTTTTTGTGTGTCTCTCTATCATTAAATGACAAAAATATTCAGTTAAAAATACTCATGTGAAAGTTTGATACAAGGAAATGAAGTGATTTGGTACAAAGTGACTTTTATCTAATAATAATAAAGATGAAAGCGGTTCAAGTTTATTGAGGTCTTTTAATCACTGAAATCCTTCCTCTCTCTTCCTTCCAGCCGACTTTGGATTCTGCGCCCAGATCACACCGGAGCAGAGTAAGCGCAGCACCATGGTCGGCACGCCGTACTGGATGGCCCCGGAGGTGGTGACCCGAAAGGCTTACGGACCCAAAGTGGACATCTGGTCCCTCGGCATCATGGCTATTGAGATGGTGGAGGGGGAGCCGCCGTATCTGAATGAGAATCCCCTCAGGGTGAGGGCGGCGACTTCACATCAACTTTAAACACCTCGAGTTGATGCGACGGTTTAACAGTTTTATGTTTCGCTTTTCAGAACAAAAAAGTTAACAATTGGTCATGAACTTATAAGGTTTTACATTGCTTACTTTAGCCCAAAAAAGAAGGTTTTTCAGTGTAAAATTTAACTGAAATAGATAAATAGTAAAGACAAAAAAGCACAATGGTTTGAGTCCGTTTGAGTCATTACTAAATCAGCCACTAGATGGCAGTAAAGCAATTCTGCTATGGATTAAAACCTTTCTTTACCCTTTTTATGCAATAAAAAAAGCTAAAAATGTGTTGTTGTTGTTTTTTTTTTTTTGTTTTGTTTTCCCTGCATCCATTAGGCGCTGTATCTCATAGCAACCAATGGGACGCCAGAGCTGCAGAACCCAGAGAAGCTGTCAACAATATTCAGAGACTTCCTGAACCGGTGTTTGGAGATGGACGTGGAGAAACGGGGCTCTGCTAAGGAACTCCTGCAGGTACAGCAGGGCTGCTCTTCTCTCAATAGAAACAACCAACCCTGCAGATGAAGGGAGAGATTTATTGTTTGTTTTCTTTTACCAACACTTTTAGCTGTTTTTTTCTTTCTTTAGTTTTCTAACTGATTGATAATAAAAGGGAAAACGGAGCTCCTCCTGTGTTTTAGAATATCTGAGTTGATAATCAGCTTAGAAATAACTCCCAATCGTTTTTGTTTGACTTTCACCTTTTTATCTCAACATGAACAAACTGTTGGTTAGATTAACTTCCAAAATAGAGCTTAGTTTAAATTTATGTTAAGTCAGAGTGCATCATGGGAAAAAATGTTCCTTGTTGTTAAGTCATTTTTAGGGGAAAATTCTAACTTAAAACAACTGACCTCCTAAGATGGGATGAGACTAGACCTTATGAGCTTTTAAAGTCGCATCAATTGAGGACGTTTTAAAAATAAACAGATTGCACTATATTTGCTGTGTCCTGTTTTAACAAGTAAATTTAGACAAACGCCTCTACGCACCTCATGATCCTGACATCATGTTAGTGCCATGTGGTACCATTCACTGTGACTGGGAGTTTTCAAACTCTGCTCTGAATAACTCTTTCTCTCCCCCCCCCATTCTCTCCCAGCACCAGTTCCTGAAGGTGGCGAAGCCTCTCTCCAGTCTGACTCCTCTCATCCTGGCAGCCAAAGAGGCGGCAAAGAACAACCGTTAGCTGGCTTTACGGTCGCCCCCCCCCCCCGTCCTCCTCAGAAGGTGGTGGCAGCTGTCTGTCGGATATGATGAGACCCTCAGAAGGACTTGGATCATTCTTTCTCTCCTCTGAGTGTCTTTTATCTCACAGCGTCAGCTTCTTTCTTTACTCCGGTTCTTTTGCGTTTAACCACGAGATGCAAGCCCCACCCCCCCCACCTTACCACCACACAAAGAGAAAGCTTCTTCAACACTCCACCAGATTTGGACGAAAGGATCAAGGGATGTCTTTATTGACGTTGCCGTCCTCATAGCAACATCGGCATGTTGACTTGAGCGAGTTTGCAGACGGAGCCCAAAGACGGATGGTTGTTATTTTCTAATCAGGACCACATCGTCCAGCCATCGCCTCTCTGACAGTGTCTCTCGGCTCCTCGTCTTTTGGACGGTTTGGGAGCAATTTGTTTTGTTTTTTGTTTTTTTTTAAGTGTTTGAATCAACTTCCAGTGGAGCGTCGGGGTTTTATGTTGATTGTAGTTTTACCTTCTGTAGTTTATGGAGCTCAGTGCTTTGTTTTGTCTTTGTGAATGTTGATCGTTTTGAGGAAACACTGGTTTACCCAGAGCCACTGATGGAGGAGCTTCAGAGATGAAACCAGGTAGTTTTCATCCATCTTGGAGCTTAAACTAGTAACGGTTTAAGAACAAGTTCATCCAGTCGGTCCAGCTTCATCAGGAACCGCCCACCCAGTAAATCCAATGTATTATGAAAGCAGCACTGGTTTATCTGACTCCGTAGTTTTAAAAATTAACCTAGCTGGGGTTTTTTTCATTTCTTATACAGGTGCCCTTTATACGCTGTTCTTCTCCTTGCAGATTTCTTCTGTTTGTGCTTTTTTTCTCACACTTCAATATTTCAGAGTATCAAACAAATTTCAGTTTTATAGCCTGAAATTCAAAGGGAATAAAAAAAGTAGTTTTCAAATGATTATTTCAGAAAATAAGGAATAAAGAAGGTCCAAACTAACCTGACCAGCTGTAAAATGTTTGTGATGGCTGCTATTCTATCCTCTACGTTGGAGCGGTGCTCTCTATAGAAATATTTTAGCCTGTTTGAGATCACGCCTTTAGCTTCTTATTCAGATTAAAGTCTAGACTTTAACTTTGCTGTGAAGGACGAGGTTCGCTGGTGTTTGGACCTTTGACCTGCTACAAAACTAACTGCTAAACTTAAATAGCTAGACGTTTTCCTTCCGAACATAATCATTATGAAAGAGGACGTAAAGATTATGAACATTATTTAATTTCTCTTTGGGATAAAGTGTTTATTTAAATTGAATTCAATTCTGCTCTAGAACAGAATCGATTGTTACAGGAAGTCGTTCAGATCCTGAAGCGGCTAGAAAAACTCCAGACCATCACACTGCCACCACCATGTTTGACCGTAGGTCATTTCTTACTCACCATCTCCATCATTCAGGTGTTTTTTGTTTTTTTTTGCTAAATGTGAGGTTTTTTTTTTTTTCTCGTTCGCATTAGTTTTGACCTTTGACCTCTCCCATGCACTTAGTTTCAGCTCAGTGGCCCTTTTCTTTTATCCTGAGACTCCAACCTGAGGGGATGATGTTCAGGGAGGTTTAGATGTTGCTCTAGGTTGGAGGAATGTAGGCAGTCTGGCCACTTTTTTATTCCCTATCTGTGGATTAATGTTCTCACTCTGGTTCTCAGGACCTCAGAAGAGTCTTAGAAACACTCTCCAGACTAAAAGTTGCCTCTAACTTTGCCGCTGTTCTTTCTTTTCTTTAGATCAGGATATGATGTGTTGCTTTTCAGTCTACTTCATGTCGTCATTTGTTGCATGGCTCTGCAACCTTTCTAATCCAAACAGCCAATTTTTCCCCGAGATCAGCTAAATAAAAATCATTCACCGCATGGCCTTTAAATGAAACACAGCTTATTATGATTGTTAAATGTCTGGAACAGGAAATCTGTTGCCATTTTAAACAACAAAGCTTATTTTCATTTTTTATGTTTAAAAATAAGACAAAACATTGATTGGTGTTTGGATTTTGTCGTATAGGATAATATTTTATGCAAGAGAAATACACGCATAGTTTCCAAACTAATGACAAGAAATGGATCTAAAACCATTGTCCTGATTCTTTGTATTTAAACAGAATGGTATTTGTTAATATACTTTATCCTAAAGCATTAGTACATTCATTATTATTTTCATAGGCTAATTAAAAGCAGTTACTGAAGGTCCAAAGAGCCACTTAATGCTCTGGAGCCAAAGGTTGCAGACAAATTTGTTTTCAAAATAAAGTGAAAAAGAAAAACACTGTAAAGTTCTTCAAAACTTATGTTTTTAGTATATTATCA
>JAUZNJ010033170.1:0-13297 GCA_034780135.1 Jordanella pulchra
ACTTGTTGAACTTTTTCCCAGTTTCCGAGTGGTGTTCTGCATGTGGGTTAGAGCCCTGAAACCCACCATGACACTATTCCCCTTTCTAACCATGAATACCTTAAATAGTGTATCACTCCAGAGACTCTTACATCCTATTTTAAGTTACTTTCGTTTTGATGTCAGAAGGTGTAAAAGAAGGGTCATTCTGACACCATCTCAAGAGAAAGCTATAAAATCTCGCTTTGCTCCACTGTCATCTCCAACAACATAGAAGAGTGGGATAGACTACAATGTGCAACAGGGCTCTTGCTGTTAAGTAAGGGAAATGAACCTAATTACAAAATGATTTTTGAAGCTTCCCAAAGACATGGGGCAGGCAACCAAAACTAATAAAGCATATGCTTTGTGTTCCAATGTCATGACCACACTGTTGTCAAATTTATCTTAACATGGAAAGATTTTTAGAAATATAACCTCTTTTAGAATCACAATTTATTTACTCAGTATAGATATAAGCAAGTTCCTAGTATTAAGTTCACAGTCTAATAGAAGTTATGAAATAGTACATATGAAAGAGAAACAAGATCAAAAAATGTTCTAATGAACCACTTTATCATCTACATAAATACAAATTTTAGGTACGTCAATGAATAAGAGACTCAATGTCTGTAAGAGTCAACTGATGTTAAAAATAAGCCATCCATTCAGCAGAGACCAAATTTGCTTAATGAAATTTCATGTGAACGCTTAACATGTACCAGTCAAAAAAGCCAACATCAAAAGAACTTTTTCTCACCAAATATCAAGCTACTTTCCTTGACTAAGCAATTTTGCTGCTGCTATATCTAAACCTACCAAAGCAAGAGAAGTGTAAAAAGCAACAACTTTGTTGGAAAAAAGCTGTTTTCTATTATTGGAGATTAATATACCTCACATTCATACAGATTAATAATCAGCATGCACCAGTCTAATATAGATTATAACAGAAAAAACATGGTTTATATTAGTTGTTCAGCATTTATTGCTATGAGAAATCTATACAATACCTATTGTATTTTTCTTCAGTGAACATAGAACAGATCTGTAGTTCTTTCTTATTGAAGGAGTTACCGGGACTTCTGTTGGTGATGCATGTGGGATTATTTAGCCAAATTAAAAGTAGTTTTCCTGTGATTTTAATTCAAATGTTCAGTATTGTTACGCTACAGTTTCCTATTACAGATTTGAAGGGAACCAAAGGTAGACAAAATATCATCTGGAAAAACCTGAAACATAAAACCTGAACTAAAGGAAGATGCTGATGTGACAAATTGGAGAGAATTAAGTAAATTGTAACCACTTTTACTTTTTTTAAGTACAAATAATAGATTAAACTACACATTTAAATAATGTAGCTAAGACTAAAATTACCTCGACTAATTTGACTTACTCTAAGCGGCCTTGATTTAGTTTAACATATTTGTTTTAATAGTATGTAGTTTTCTAGATCAATATATTAATCATACTTTTATTAAAAAAAACAATGTCTCCATTTAATTACCGAGTTGCAATGGTAGGTAGCTGTTCATTCAGTATCTGCCCTCTAATTTGTGCCATTTTTAGGTTAATGAGTGGGCTGAAGATTATTTCTGCAGTCCTTACAGCCAACACAGAAACAAGCAATCATACAAAGTCCCTTCTAAAGCCAATTCAGAATCACCAATTAACCTTACAAACACATTTTGGGGGGCTGTGGGAGGAAACCACAACAAAAACCCACACAAAAAGGCTAGCATAGTGAGGTTTTTGAAAATCATCTTGTTAGTGACTAAACTCACCTACTAAACTAAAACATTTTAGTAACAGACATGTAACTTCACTCACCACAGCAATCCTTGAATGTTCTACACCTGAGGAAATGAAAAACACCTTTATGTGTTGTTGACTTGCCCCATGATATAAAATGCAAATGCAATGTTAGCAGTAAAGGTCCATGACCATAAGAGCTTTAAAGGCTCAGCTAAAAGTTGCTTAAGAGAAATCAAAGGAAGGAAGATCAAAACTGAAGACCTAAGGGTAAATGGTTCTGGGTGCAGATGATTCAAAATGATTGGGGACACAGGAGTTCATAAAACTGACAAATGAGACAAATTTGTTGCCTTTGCTGAGGTTATTACCCCACATATGACAAGTTCTTGTCAGTGTTCATCCACAAATGGCCAATTTCTGCACTTTGTGTCAAACATAACTCACATGCACTGCAGAACGAAAGCTGCCATCAAAGGCAGATAAAGCTGAGGACATGTTTCTGCTTTCGGTACCAAAGCTTTAGCTTTCTAGGTGGTCTAGTTTATTGGTAATTGATATACTGCACCATATGTAAACAACCCAGGAAAGACACTTATTCAACAATTTATTTTCTTAAATCTACATTATTCACAGTAACAATACTGTTATCGTTCTATTACATGTTCTACTGAGTAAGCCATAACACCACAGGTAGCAAACTGTTTCACTCAAATCCCTATGCAATCAGCTACTCATCGCCGCTTACACTAATTTACCCAGCAGTTTTTTGTTTTTTTTCACTCCTTTAAAATTTTGTTAAATAATTATATCAAGTTTTATTGTGTTTTCTCAAATAAAGTGCAGCTTATTTTAATACACTGCAGTCAAATATACTATTTTCCCTGAGAGGTTAACTAAGAAATGAGGAGTGTATTAGCTAGTCTTAGAAAGACAAATTAAAGTAAAATTCAATTCATTTAATAATAACTTCAAAGCTTAACATGGTTTCCTCAGACAAATTGTTTTGTTTAGTTTTTTTTCTCATTGCCATTGAATGCACATAACAAAAGTCACTGAAACTATAGCCACTCATTTTGCAGTACACAGTAAATGCCAAAGCTTATTTTGGTTCCCCCATGTGACAAGCTGTAAACGGACACTGATTTAACTTTTCCAGCTGGACCGATATCTACCAACACTGCCAAAACAACCAATACCTGCATTAATGACCATAGCATCACTGTACTTAATTGGCCAGCAAACCAGCCTATCCTAAACTCTACAGAGAATCCATAGGGTATTGTCAAGAGACAGATGAGAGACACCAAATCCAATAATGCGGAGGAACTAAAGAAGGCTATTAAGGCAGATTTACTTTCTCTACTGCACTGATACAGTAAATTATCCAAATGGGCCCAGGTTTATACTGTATAGTGTGTGGAAATGGACATAAGACAAACCTTTCCTTTCCCGGAGTATTAAAAGGTTTCAAGAAAAAGTGTTTTAAAGTTTCTATGGATATCAGCAGAAAGGCTTGAAATAAACACTAAATATATCCCTCAATAATCTGCATGAGCGGTCCACTTATTTGACAAAAAATATATCAATTTCTCAATGATCTTTCGATTTGAGATTCACTTGTTCGTTTTTTATTTCATAATGTCCGCTGTGCTACCTCCTGAGGATATCCCTGTCATCTCCTAATCCCATTGTTCTATTTATTCCAGGGAAGAGTATAGAAAACAGTGTATCTCAAAAATGATTTACTTAAATCCAAATGTAATTTATCACAGAAGAATTCCAGTTAAAAAAAGTCATTTTAATTGTCTCAATTTCAGTACATAGATAAACTTACATATATAGATTTGTACATACATTTTCCCCTCCCTTCTCTGATTTGTATGTAAACTTGATTGCATCAGAGGGGGGTGGAATGGCAGCCAAGCCCTTGATGCCTAAAGTCCCAGCAGGGTGTATTCTGCTGGAATAGCACAGACAGTTGTAATTAATTCACTGTGGAAACTGATCATGTCACAGCCATCACTACTCCCAAAAAGATGAGAATGAAACAGACATTTTTGTTGACCTATGCACCACCACACGACTTCTCTCTCTTTGAATAACTCTAAAGCGTGAATGGAATCCCTGAGGTTTTTCTCTGTTATGAAAAGTCAAACATTCCCTAATTATTCTCAGGCCAAAACAAATTTTCTTGAACAATAAGTAACACAATTAACTTGTGTATTTTTTTTTGTGTAAGATAGGCGTGAGTGTGGTTAAAACCTAACTATGATATGCATTCTTTAGCTAATAATGACACATAACTGACTTAAAGCTTCTACAGATCAGCCATTTCCAAACTTCCTGCAATGTTTCTGTACAAAACCTAACAACATAGGGTGTTGGTTGGAGGATATATATTTAGCCAGTCCTATTGTTTTTGTAATTGTGGGAGCTCTTGTTTTTACCATGCCTAACTCTTAATTACACTGTGTCTCATTATTTACACAAAACTTAAACTTAAGTGTTCAGATTAAGGTAACATTGTGGAAAAAAAAATAATGCATTTGGGCACTAATGTTTTGATATATGAATTGTGAAGAGACACCTACATTAAAGTCATTTACCAAGAAAATGTTTTTAACCAAGAAAAGCAAAGTAAACTAACTGTATTTCACTTGTAAATAAATAAAGACGACAACACAGGCAAAGCATCACAATACGTGCACCATTATAAAACATTGTTCACAACACAGAGGCACAGGGAGCTTTTGTTGTTTAAGTATTACCATCCTACTCATAAAGCTGTCAGATCTAATTTGTTGCTGTTTAGCAAAAACAAATGTGTTGTCATGGTAACATTACAATCATTACTTTTAACAAAATTAGAGAAGCACGATTCATGGGACGGCTAATAATTCATCTCAGTTAAAATGTTATTTTATATATTTAAACTTAAAAGTTTCTTGGAGGGAGCAGGCACATTTTAATATATATATAACACTATAATCACTCTCTCACCCTTGTAGGGTGGTATTTGTATCATCGTCAAGCCTGGGTCTTCTGCCAGAGACCTGGGAGTTTGAGGGTTCTGCACAGTACCTTAGCAGTACCTACGACTGCGCTCACCTGGACTGAGGTTTCAGATGTTGTTCCTGGAATCTGCTGGAGCCACTCTCCCAGTTTGGGGGTCACTGCTCCGAGTGCTCCTGCTACCACGGGATCAAGTCAACCTTGACCTTCCACATCCATTTCAGCTGTTCTTTCAACCCTTGGTACTTCTCCACCTTTTCTATTCTTTTTTTCTGATGTTCTTGTCAGCTGGTATTGCCACATCTACCACCACTGCCCACCTCCTGTTTGTCAACCACCATTATGTCCAGTCGGCAAGCCAGCAGCTGTTTGCACAGCCTGCATCTTGGGTCTGATCTGCTGTGGTAGATCCTGGCCTCTATGGCCCTTTAGGGCCTGCTATTGTGCTGTCATGATTAGTGCCTCCGTTCTGTCTGTCAGTCCAGTGCTTTCCAGCCACTGGTATGTCTTCTTAATATAAACCACTTCCTTTATCTGATGGTGCTATGAATCATGTAGGGGCTTGTCCCTCCATGTTGTCTGCTCCTCTACCCCTTCACTCTTATCGGGTTTCTGATGCCTGAGGTATTCACTTAGCGGTTCATCCTTTGGGGCCATCTTCTTGATGTACTCTTGGGAGTGTGGATGTCTCATCCTGGATCGTGGCTCTGAAGCTCACTAGTCCTTGGCCTCCCTCGTTCCGCTTAGTGTATAGTCTCAGGGTGCTGGACTTGGGGTGAAAGCCTCCATGCATGGTAAGGAACTTTCTAGTCTTGATATCTGTGGCTTCTATCTCCTTGTTTGGCCAGCTTATGATCCCAGTTGGGTATCTGATGACCGGCAGTATGTACATGATGATGGCTCTGACCTTGTTCTTACCAATAAGCTGACTTCTCAGAACTTGTCTTACCCTTTGGAAGTACTTGGTTGTGGCTGACTTCCTTGCAACCTCCTCATGATTTCCAGCCCGTGGAATCCCAAGGTACTTGTAGCTGTCCTGGATATTCCCAATGTTGCCCTCCGGCAGGTCAACGCCCTCAGTTCTGATCATCTTGCCTCTCTTGGATACCATCTGGCCACACTGGTCTAATCCGAATGACATCCCTAATGTTCGACACCCGCTATATATAAAAATTATATATAATTTTTATATATAATTTTTATATATATATAATCACTCTCTCACCCTTGTAGGGTGTTATCATAATCATCCTCAAGCTTGGGTCTTCTACCAGAGACCTGGGAGTTTGAGGGTTCTGCGCAGTATCTTAGTATTTGTGCTTATGGAAACCAGGCACTGCTCTCCACGATGTGCTATTACAAATGTTTATCTTGCAAGCAAGATGAATTGTTGCAAGATTTGTGAATTCACAAACTCCCAAAAATACATCTTGCCAGGAGCTAGCAGATGCATTAGCCTCCATACAAAAATTTTTCGAATCAATGAAATGCAGTGTCATGTATGACACTGTGTCAACCAGATGCAGAGGGCTAAAGCAAGACAAACTTGGCTGTCCCGATTATAAATGGAATATTCTCTATTTCTTTTTGAAAAACAAGCAAAATGATGCGTTTTTTTTTTTTTTTTCTTTTTTTTGCTTTTGTGGAAAAAAAAATGGTTGCGCGTTCCTCCTGACCAGATTTGGTAAGAGCTTGAGTTATCAGTTATCTACACTAGTTGAGAAACAGATTAAGCTGCTACTACTGCGGTGATTAGCTAAAACTTGACATGGTAGCCAGGTACCCACTGAGCTCGAATTGTACTGAATGTCCCTCCCTTTTATGAACTTTTTGTACACAAGGCTTTCCAGATTGATGGGTGTATTTCAATTTTATTTCTACACAGTATCAACCTGGCTTATGCCAGGTTATAAAATGGCCCCACAATGAAATACACACACACAGACACACACACAGTCCAGACCTTTTTGTGCAAGTGTAAAAAAAGACTAGGAAATTCTGGTACAGGCCAAACAACCAAACCGGGACCCATAGCTGAATAAAAAATGCATGGAACCTTGCAGCATTGGATCCAAGTAGTGTGTTCTAGTCTTGAAGCTGAAGCAACCTCAAAAAGATTAAAAGTGTAAAAGAGAACTGAAGAGAATTCAGTGAGGATGCTCCACAATACTGCTAGATGGAATATGAAGTTTATTATACAATAGGTGTTGTTATATCACTACCAAATACATTTGTTTAAAAATGTTTTTACAATTTACCTGCCATCAGAGATATTTTTTTTAGTTAGTAATAATTGCATAGTAATAATAAAATAGTAATAATTGCAAACCACTTTTAGTCGATTTTTAAGTGAATGCAAATGCATATAATGATAATAGATGTTTAAAATTTAGGTTTTACCAGTAAACGAAAGCAGTTAGGTTCTTATATTAATTTCATTGCCCATGACTACAACTGTTAAAAAGACAGAAACAATGCTTTATGCTTCTTACTGTCATGATCAAGGGCACTTTGCCCTTGTGCTCTCCTGTGCACCTTTCCGTTTCCTCCACCAGATGGCGCCAGGGCCTGCTGGATGTGCGGTGTGGCTTCCAGCGGCTCGGGTGTTTCAAATCAGTCTCATCTTTTTCGTTGTACTTAAGGAGCTGCTGTCCAGTAGTAGAAGCCGAGTGTTTGCTATCTGATGGTATCACAAAGCCTCCTGAGTTTAACCCCCCCTAGTGATCTCCTTGTTGCTCAGTTTCTGCTGGAAACTAACTCCTTGTGTTTTCTTCTCCTCGTACTCTTAACAATAAAAAATTTCAACTTGAATAAGCTCTCCTGTCTTGGTGTTCTGCATGTGGGTTGGACAGCTTAAAAACCCAAACATGACACTTACTCCAATCCAACTTCCTTTATAAGACACTTAAAATAAAGTGCTGAGTTGGATTGACTTCCATTTTTTTTAAACATCCATATACTGTATACGACTGTCAAAAAGAATGAATGAATACAGCATATTTTCAACATGCTTTCTTTCCAGCTCAATCCTCAACACTAAACACAAAAAATAAGTTGAACCCATGGCTCACTTCCACAGTGTAAACTTAACTGATTTTTTTCCACACAAAGAAGAAAGGGTATAAGAAACTTGCACCTTTCAAATCTCATATTATGTTTTGTCAAAATGCGGTCTGTCTTGGGAAGCAGTATCAAGCAGTGTTCAGCGCAGCGATCCGTCTGGATTTTTAAAAGAGGGAAAGCTTAAAAACTAATAGGTGGCTGGAAAATGATATACATGCCAAACTATTTTTAAAGTTATAGGAGCTTTCCTAACAAAAAGGTAAAGCAAGAAAAACCCAAATGCTAGAAAATAACAGTAAAACATTCTGAGATGCAACTCCTTATGTCATGATCCGGTCCTCTCAGTTTGTTTTTGTTTGCTTTTTCTTTTGTGTTCACCTGCTCTTCTCCACTAGATGGCGACAGGGACAAACGAGTGTGCGGTGTGGTTTTCGGTTCAACAGGTGTTTTCCATCAAGGCTCATCACCTCCGAACTATATATGCCTGCTGGAAACCAGTTGTCGGCGCAGAGTGTTTGCGAATTGATGGTACCTCTAGTCCTCCAAGTTGCAACCGTTCGTAGTGCTCTCCTGCCAACTGGTTTCTACTAGAAACTAATCCTTGTGTTTTCTTCCTCGCTGCCTTCAGGTACTGTGGGGAAGTCTGGACGCCGTCTGCTCCTGGCTTCCCTTCTCAGTCCTTCTCCTTCGTGACGCCGAGGAGTTTTACCCACTGGATGCCCGACCCTTCTGGTACTTCCTCGTTGTTCATTCGGAACCTCTAAGCCCTTCAACTGACAGCAGCACCGCTTCTGGACTCCATCCTCTATCAGAGCCGACCTGTCCGTTTCCCACCGCACACCCCCCCTGTCCCTGGACCCATACTGGACTCAAGAACCCCTAGATTCGGATTTCTCATTCTAAGTTCAGCTACTTCACCCCTGACAGTAAGACCCAGTCAATTAAGATTCAGACGATCTAAGTTCCCATTGCCTGTGAACTCACCAGTCTCATCTCTCTTTAGTGAATGTACCTGCTGACCAAACTCTTTTCCCCTGGGCCTGGCCAGATCCTCGTTTCACTGTTCAAACTTTTGCAATAAATCCTTTAAACTTTAAGAGTCGTCCTGTATTGGTGTTCTGCATGTGGGTTGTCACATATGGAGAAAGGTAACATATTTTTCTTATTTCTCAGTTTTAAGAACATAGGTCTCCCCGTATATTAATAATCATTTGAGCCCAGTATCACTGCCCATAGGTCTTTAGCAACAGTTTTGGCCCTTCTTCCTTTTATATCTGTTGAACAATTTTAAATCAGGCCTTAAAAGCCTGTTCTGAGTGGGCATAAAATGTTACTCCAAACATATTGCATTTGCAGTATATATTATGGGGTAAGTAAATTAATCAGTAAATTAATGGTTTGTTCTTCCACAAGTGCAACTTTCACGGATGGCTTTAGGAGGGATCTCCTACAGTGGTTTGTTTTACAGCGGTCCTGGAGGGGACCTCTGAGTGGAGATACCATGGGTCTGATCTTCAAAGATTCTGAAAAATTGATGCTAAATTGCACATGCAACTTTTATTAAGTACATGCAATAAGACATGCAAACCAGTTTGGTTCCATCACGTTAAAATGAGCAGATTGCATGTTCTACTGGCATGTTGAGAGTGGCCATAAAACAAAGATGATGGTCAAACCCATTGATGACTGCTGATAATAATTATTTAAAACATAATTAGTAACTTTCTCTTTTAATATTGTATCTTTTTATAAACATGCCATGACATGCATAATATCAGTCTTTTTTTCCACTTCGGTGTTTTTAAAGATCATCGGCCAATTGGTGCCATTCTGTCTAGATTTTTATTTTTTACTAATATTTTATTATTATTTCTGACAATTTAAATATGTTTACATGTGCACAGAATTTCTCTTCATCCTCTGGCGTTGTACCATGCCTCCTTTATGGCAACAGCAACCATAAATATTTCACATCTTGTCTAAAAAAAAAAAACACACAAAAAACTATGCCATAGTCAAGTTTCAAAAGGTAAAATTGCAAAAAGGTAAATATTTACATTTGCGTATCCTCCACCCATGAGTTTGCAGTTTGCTTATTAATATAAGATCCACATATTGATGAAGGCACAAATGCAAACAAGGTTTGTACATGCTCTGCTGAATTGCAAACGTGAATCCCTTTGCACCTCTTTTGAAGATTCACTTTGTACGTACAACCATATTTGCATCACAACAAAAATGTTCTGAGGATCAGGCCTTGTGTTGTTTTACAACAATGTGATAAATTGATTGTATATCTGCCCAGCTTGGGCAGATGGTCAGAAAATATATACATATGTTTGTATATATAGGCCTGTATATCTGCCCTGCTTATATACAAGCATATATATATATATATTCTGACAAATAATTTTAGGCTGCACACTACATTCACACTACTCAACCACTCAAAGTATTATTGAAGAGAACAAGTTAAAAGTGAGAAAATTCACACCTTCAGTTGGCGCAGTTTGTGTTCACAGGAATTTTTAGACCAGGACAAACAAAGTCATCCATTTGTAACAGATTTTTTTTAGAAGGGGTGTCGTCGTGTATTGTGTGGTTGAGAAAAAACAAACAAACAAAAAAAGTCCATCTCATGGGGTTTCTGTTGCCAGTTTTGTCTTGTGAGCCTTTACCTCTTAACTACTCAATCTGGCCCACAGAGGTTTTCAACCATCTTAGATTCAGGGTCAAGCCCTTTGTTTTTCTTCTTCTACACCAATACACTTCTCTCAAGCCACATCATCATTTCTTACCACTTTTGGTATGGTGACCCTAGCATGTTGAAAGAGTTGCAGATGTTTGGTGTGAACGCAAACATCGCAAACTGGCTCAGATGCTCAGATTTTTTTTCAGACATTTAGTTGTGTTATTTATGATTTTCCCTTTATAGCTAACGAAATCATTACATTTCATGTCTTGGGGGACAAGAATTATATATCTGACCATAAAACCACATTTTTGATACTGAAATTCAGGCTTACAAAAAGTATTTTTATACCTGTTTAAAGACTGATATTTTCAAAAGACAATTTTAATTTGGGAATTTGTATAATCTCATAGGCTTTTACTGTATGCATGTTTGGTGTTCTTACGATTATAGAACTAGTCTACAATGTAGGCATTTCTGCTGAAAAACATTACCCAGCATGTCATCTCATTATTTCCAGTGCCAAATTTACAGTGATTAGGTCACAGTAAATAACTTAGAATAAAAATCTTTGGTTTGATGTCCTTGATCTCACGCACAACACTGATTTGAGTTTGATTTGGAATCCCGTGACCCACTATCGGACATCCTGAGTCTTTTGTGACCTGTACCGTCGCTGAGCCACCCAACGATTTCACACATTCAGAGCAGAGCTGCTCTTTGAGGGAACAGTTTAACATCTATGATTTCCATTGTCCCAACCTGAGCTAGGTCAATCAACAGCCGTAAAAGATAAGTCTCTTTATGTGGCACAGCTTTAGACTCAACTTTTTCATTTGGCATTTGCAGTAAAACCTCAATAAATCTCAGTTGTTCATAATCACACAGTGTGCTGTTCTCTGACATTCTCAAATTTGACTCAAAAATGACAACTGTGCTAACATTGTTACAGTTGTCACTGTTATAAAAGCTGGAGGGGGAAATAGTAATTTTATATATTTTTTTCTTTCAGCTGTTTTTTTTTTATACTTAAACTGCTTAATGAAGTACTCAGCGCCATGCTCTGTTATGCTACAGTGAACAAAGACAGTTGGTTTAGACTATCATGTCTAAGTACGAGATAAGAAAAATGAAACAACTGGAAAACCACGAGATTGCTGTATTATAGCAATAGGTCAGTAATTCTGAAGCTTAGTAAATATCTATGAAAACATTAGAGCAGCATAGATGGCAAGTATGAAGTGGGGACCTTACAATTATTAAGAGACATATGCCAGTCTGTCATAAATTTGCATCAGTTTATTAATGATCTAGAACAATCCACAAAAGATTAAGAAACGAATAAATAACATAAGCTTTATTCTAAACATGAGCATTCTTGCCCATATCAAACCTTAAAGATAGTTGTAATGCCACACCAGATCAACAGAGGTTTTTGTTTTTTTGTTTTATTTTTCATTAATTGTTAACCACTTTGTGTTTCCTGACAGCTCTTACAAAATTGCTTGATTTTGTACATGCACATGGTTTTGTAAATCTGGATTTTTTTGGTGCTTTTTTTTATGTTTAGATCCAGTGCTCCCATGTTGTTTTAAAGTTATGCCACGTCTTGCAGTGATTTACACTACCAAAAACAAACAAAAGTTTCTTCAGTTTTTTTTCCCAAAGAATAATTTTAAGGAATATCTGATTTGGCAGATAGCCACATAAATCAGCTATTAACTCATGTCCTTCTTCTCTTCATAGTTTCTGCTGTGACACTGACTACAAGTGGTTGACACTCGTATCCTTATGCATTCAGTTATCTGTGTACTGGCAAAACTAACAAACACTTTTCTGATTTCTAGAAAAGAAAAGAAAAAAGTTCAGGACATTGTTCTTCCCTAAAATTTGTCGTAGACTCAAAAGTTGTTTTTTTTTTGAGGACTTTGATATTTAAAGTAGTATTTTCTTCCTCATTGATAATCGTATGGAAAAGGTCTGTGCTAATACCCTAACCAGGTATAAGAGTGTGTGTGTGTGCTCTTGTTTTTGATACATCATGGGCCCACCTTCTAGAAAAATAGCACATTGTGAGGACTAACTGCTCCTTGTGGGGCTCGATACCTGGACCCCACAGAGGGAATTGATCATTTTGGGTCAGGGGTCACATTTAGGACTAATGTGTGAGCTGAGTTTAGGTTGGGGTTAGGTAAGAACTCGTAATGGTAAGGCTAAAGGTAAGGCTCAGGATTAGGCTATAGAACTTAATGGAAGACAATGGACAGACCCTGCAAAAATTGGCAACTTTGGGTGTGTGTTTGTGTGCTTCTGTCTAGGCATTAGAGTGAGAACCATTTTAAAGTGAGGACATTTTGCTGGTCCTGATAAGCCATTTTGCTAATGGTTAGGTTTAGGGTGGAAGTTGAGGTATGCACTGGTAATGATTAGATGAATAAGCATAGAAATGGTTGAAAATAAAGACATGCTCCTCACTACAAACAGAATCTACAACATACAGTATGTGTACATATACATACACGATATTACACACACACACACACACACACACACCACTTTAAAAAGGTAAATATAACATTAAAAAGTGGAAGACAATTTTGAAGGAAATCTGGTTTTCTAAAAGGGTTGTGTCTACTCTGAGTTCCATTGTTGGTTGGAAGACATGTCGTTTTAGGCTTATGGGACATAGTGTAGATTACGAATAAAAATAATAAATAAAAATCAAACAAAATCACATTTTTAAACCAAAAATGTACAAAC
>JAUZNJ010033171.1:0-13297 GCA_034780135.1 Jordanella pulchra
TTGTAGGGGTTCACAGTGACGCAGAACAGCCCAGAGTAGGTCTGCAGGGTCACAGATGATCATGAGGATGCAGACGTGTTTGCGTTGTAGTTTTCCTATTGTGTATATTTGGACAAACTTACGTAGATCATCCATGCTGCATAGCGCTCTTTGAGGTTATACAGCACAGCGGGCTCATTGAGGTGGGTCATCATGGCCATGTCCTCAATTTTATCAAACTTTGGTGGATTCATGGGGAAGATTTCTTCTTCCTTCACTGTGAGAGTCTGAAAATTAATTCAAAAGACACAAATATAGACAAAATGGTTATATATATATTCTGTCCTCTTTTAATGATAATCCCTAATTCTATAAGAAAGTATCATATCATATCTAACAATCTTCTATTTGACTGCCAACAATTAAGAAATCCTTGTTTACCTCCACCAAACTATTTTTAGTGAACAGGCAGGTAATCCATAACCAGTTTTAATATTTACAAATATGCTTTGACTTTTGCCATTGGATTAAAGTTTGATGCATTTATTTTCTTATCCTTTGTGATCACTTTTAAATTATTGATTCTGTTTGATATAGAAACACAGGCTGCTGCTCTCTGACAGAGCTTACACTTCAATGCCTATTCCCAGGTCTTTATACCCGGAGCGATCCGTCTTTGAATAGGACTTCAAATAACACTTAAGTAGAAGTAGTATAAGTTAGTAAATGGTACAGCTGCAACGCTGTGACTCTTGTCAGCCTCATGTCAAAAGAATGAAATGAGCCCAGAAAAACATTTCCCAAACATTGTTACACCTCAGTAGTCTCTGTGTCCACCAGCTGGTGTCTATCTTTCCTGTGCTATCATTTCACACACCCATCTTATCACAACCCCTGCCTTATTGTCTAGGTCCATCTTTTGCCTCAAGGTCATAAACACATGTTCCCTTTAATCCTCACCTTCCCAGTAATCGTCTCTACGGTGGCTTTGCCACCCTCCCGCTTTACAAGTTTCCCCTTCAAGTACATCTCAGCAGGCTCCGTCACAAAGTATGCCGTTTTGGCATCAAAGGGAGTGTTCTGGGCTTCAAGACGCTCTTTTTCTGGCTTGCGGAGGTATATGGCCGCCGGGCCAAAACATTCCATCTCCGCGTCTGTACTCATGGCTCTGCTGTAAGAAGAGGTAACCCCAAAATATGCTTAGGGAAATACATTCAGTAAGAATTTATCTGTACTCAAAAAAAAAATATACTCAAATGAATAAAGAATGCTCAAATAATGCCTTGATGAAGTCAAAATGTGTAAATCCAAAGTCAGATCATGCCTTTTTGTTCTTTGGAAGAACTTTTTATTAGCTTTATTTACCTTTCAGAAGACCAATCGAGGAGAAAATATTGTTGCTGATGTCAGAGCAAAGTTCTAGATAAAATAGTAGAAACAGGTTTACTATCATCACTTGTGAAGTCTGTAGTACTTGATATAAAATAGAAGAAAAGATCTTCTAGCTCACCAAATATTTTATATTATTTGTACTATTTTCTGTGATCAGATTTGATATTCAAGAATGTAATGATATCTTTAAAAACTTACCTTTGCTGGGTGCCTCTTGGGGTTGCTGTTTGTGGCTCCTTTTTATATAGTGTGATGGGAGCCAATCACATGTTTGTTGCTGTATTTGGTATTGTCTCCTGTCACTCCACTTTTGTAGACGTGCCCGTCTCCATTGTGCCAGTAGGCTTCATGGCTATCGCTTGCCATTCATCACCAAAAAGTAGACAGTTCTTTGAATTTTTTTACATTTTCTTCAGAAATGTTGCTTTTTATTACTGGATTTCTTAGAAATCATTATGTTGCCCGTCTGGTTTTGGTCGCTTGGTTTCCTTAGACTTGTTTTTCAAGAAATTTGGTGATTAAAAAAACAATATATTTTCTAAATCAGTGCACTTATGTAGTTTATTTTTTGTGCAGCTGTGTTTAACATGGTAACACTCTCTGTTTTGTTCCATGTCAATGAAAAACCATACAGATGCTAGTGGAATTTATGTGAAGTTGAATAAGAAATGACAGAGGTTCCAAAGGTATGACTAAAGCATATTTTTAATGCCCTCTGGCACAAAAGCAGCACTCTGCTATGCTTCTGTAAGGCTTTAAAAAGTCACCAATATCCAGTTTCAGAGTCCTTACAGGTCAGTAATGATTAGAAAATAAAATGAGTGCCTCTGAGCTTTGAAGAAAAGCAGGGATTGCCAAAGGGATTACTTCACACAACAGTGCCAACAGCTGCTCTTATTCTTCTTCTTAAGGGATACACAAGGGAGGCTGAGACAATTGCTAAATGTGGAGCAGCTGAGGGATGGGTTACAGCTCTTCCTCCTTGTAGTTTTAAAGAATGAACCAAAAACAACATGTTTTTGTTAGTATTTAAGCATGATTGTGTAAAAGGATTAATCTCTCTGGTTTGTTAAAAGCTCTGGGAAGATGTTGCTGAGGGAAAGTGTAAAGCTTTATTAGGAACTTCAGAAGCAGCTGGCACATTTTGAAAATGTGAGTTCAACAGCTTGTACTTTCTGTTTTGTCTGAATTAGGATTAAGTTATCCAATCACAATGGAAGAAATCCTTGTGGATACCTAGGAGATATAACAGACCTCTGTATCCCAATGATGGTGTGGGTCATGATGTCTGCATTGAAGTCTTCTTTCTTATAAGGAAAGATTTCAAATATAGCACCTGGCTTGTGTTTATGCTCAAGGAAAATACCACATGCTCAAGAGGCATATTGTGTTTTTATGACCTTTGATGTAGGTGTGTCTGCTTCTGTATTTGTCAAAGAGCAACAGCTGGGTTCAGGATAACAAACCAAGGTGAGTGCTGAGTAACATTCCAGTCTACCGTGTGGCTACAAACAGCATGGATTTACACAAAAAACATCATCACTATTCAAATTTGTAAGTACTTACTAGTACATTTTAAATACATTTGTTTTGTAGTTGTAATTGTTTTCTGTATTTACTGTTTTACTTTTTGTAGAAGCCAACAGGATGTTTGAGATGTAAAGTTAAGAGTAGAGGAGATTTGATAAGATGTATGTGAATTTCAATTTTTTTTTCCAAAGTTGTATGTTTAAACAGTTATTTTAGTTAAAAGAGGTCAAAGAAAAAAAGGATTTTGAAATCATTTCAGCATCAATGAATGTTGTTTTAAAATATGCTACAGTAAAGGCAGGTTCTAAAAGTCACAGTCCTTAGTACTTTATAAACCTATCTGTGTGGACCCTCTTTTCTGAAGACTTGCATAATATGCATGCTTTTAAAAGTGTACCTAAATATAGTCCACTGAATGGGATGTCTTTTATTTTGATAAATGTCCAAAGCTGTTTTTTGCTTCGGTTACTTGCCTTTCTTTTTTTAAGAGCCCTAGAAATAGTATGTGAGAAGCTGAGAAGTCTCATTTTAATAGCTAATGACTGTATTAAGTAGATGAAGTTCATTATCATCATATAACTAAAACTATTTAGATTCTTAGAAATTTCATAGACTGGCTTTTATAACTCTACTGACTTTGTGTGCTCCCTTTCTTATTCTTTCCTTTTATTCTGTAAAAACGTTTCTTAGCACATCCACATAACTTTGGGGTGCTGTAATTCCCTGCAAGTGCTAACGACTTGTCACACACGTGAGTATTTAGTCATGTTGACAGTTGGGGTCACTGGTTTCTTTTAAACACCAGAGGGAGCCTCGGGTTGCAGAGGTGCAAATGCGCTGCTTATGTTACCAGCCTCTCTATCATTATCGTCGTCACCACCATCCTCATCATTAACATTACACAGTATCACCAATTTTTGCAAAGGCTGACTGTTGTAATAACTTCTAAAACCCATTTTTATGAGTTGTAACCAATTTTTCTGTTTGTCCTTTTTCAGAGTTACCAAGAAACATTTGAATGATCTCACCATGCTTTGGTTAGAAAACACAAGATGTCTGCAAAGAGTCCAGGATGGTTCTTTAATATGGTATCATACTTTTACCCTACTGTCTGTAAGCTATCCAAGAAAAACAAAAAGGAAGAAAATATCATTCTTTACAATGACATGAATTTCTTGTTGAATTACTATTTTGTTAAAAAAATAAAATCCTTAGTAAACAAAACAAATAAAACATACAAGCTTCCTGAAACACTTAGACATAATCTTAGATGCGACAAAAACCTAAAAAAGGTAAAAAAAATAAATTAAAATATAAATTTATTAACCAAAAATAATTACATACGACAACTATAGTGTGTAACCTAAACTACTAGCCAAAAGAATCTGAAAGAAATAAAGCATGTTTTCTTGCAAAATTAACTTTAGATATGAAATGATTTTTAAAATTAGTATACAGCACTTGGAGCATATCGATGCTTTGTTTTGGCCCCTCTTCTAAACAATTAGCTTTTTAAATTTATTGACAATAACCTAACTGAAATCAGTTTTTCATTCAAATTGTTGTTAAATCACAATCAAAGGTTTTTACTAAAATAGGTGGTATATACCTTCATTGAACCACTACCTCCTTGGCAGCCATGTTTTTGGAGGATTAAATGCTCCTGGTACGATCTTCAGCAGAGCTCTTATCAGGTTCTGGCGTAGATTGGGACAGAGTCTTGATGATGGGGATTGCGGTGCCTGTAATGGCAGCAACCCTTAAATCCAGTGATAGAGACCGGCATTGAGGAATGTCATAAAGCTGAGGAAGGAGTCCTATCAAGCCTGGTGGTTTTGGGGGCTTCTGAGGCAGCTAACAGGTACTGTGAGCAAAATCTCAGGCCTGGAAGGAGTCTGACGAGGCCATGAAGAATGAGTAATGGAGAAAGAGAGTCAGCCTCAAAGCAATCCTGGAAAATTATCTCAGTCTTCTGAGAGGAGAGCAGTCCTTTGCTAACACCACTCAAAGTTGGACCGCTGACTTCAACTTATGACATTTTCAGATGATGAGAGGATTTTTTGAAGCTCTCCTAAGTATTGCTGTCAAGCCTCTGCCAGAAGCAGAGACTTGGTGCTTGAAGTCAGATTTGTTCATGACCAAGGCTAAAGTTGCTAAGGTATTCAAAAGTTCAACAGTGGTAAGCCTTTGGAGAGGGCCCTGACCTCTTGATGTTGTACAGTTATAGGGGCTGATACACCTCTTCAGCTTCTTCTGATGATTGGGGACAGTACTCCTGGAACAGCAGACTTGGGCTCACCTCCTGCACCACTGTCTAGGCCATGGCAATCTGGACTAGCTCTATATCTTCTACAGGGTGCTCGAGGATGCCTTGTAGTTTGTCAAAACCAGTTCATAGGCTCTATTGATCTGGAGAAGACATTTAATCTTGTCTCCAATGGTGTCTTGTAGGGGGGGGCTTCAGGTCCACAGGCCTTTTACTAGGGGCTTCCAGGTCCTGTAGCAGTGGAGAAGGAGTCTGATTCCCATTGCCAGAATAAAGTTGGACCTGATCCTGGTGCATGTTGGACTCCGACCTGGGAGGCTGTCTGGTGACAGAGTCGGCCGAGCTTTGTCATCAAACCTGTTCATAACTTATAATATGGATAGGATTTCTAGGTACAGGCAACGTTTTAGTTACCAGTGGACTTCATATTTGCTCTTGGCTGATGACCTGACATTATTCAATTTTCCTGTTTTGCTGAAAGTCATATAAAAACATGGAAAAGCATATTCTTATTGTGTGTCTATACCCACAGTTAAATATAATTTACTGTAACACCTTTCTATTCATCATTTTCTACACATTGACATAGTTAAAACATCTCATCTTGTAAACATCTAAAAGTAATATGTTTATGACTAACTCTTACATAAGCCTTTCTTAAGAGTCAATCTACCAAGGTTGTTGATTAGAGTAGCAGCCATCTTAAATCTAGAAGCCCAAATCTCTTCATACTTTCCCAGAGGAAGTTGTGTTCAATGTGGTTAAAGGCTTTTCTTGGTCAAGTGAGACCAAGGCTCTTTATAGACCCAGTGAACTGGAGACTTCCAATACATCTCGAGGTAGATGTTATCTACCAAGGACTTGCTGCAGACACAATAGGTCTGGTCTGGGTGGATGGCCTGTTCCATTGCTATGCTCATCATAGGTGCCAGGGCCTTGGAGAGGATGTTGTGGTTTATGCAGAGAAGAGACACAGGAAGCCAGTTCTTTATTTCCTGCAAATTTCCTGTTTTTTTGGGTGGAGGCTGATTACCACCATGCGGCACAACAGTAGAACCAAGTCAGTAATCAGGCTTTCATTGAAGACGCCTAGCAGATCCTCTGCTAACATGTCCCATTAGGCTTTATAGAATTCTGCAGCCCATCGATGCCCAGGGTTTCTGGCCCTGCACATTGTGGATGTGGAACTCATGCACCCCCAAGGGGAGCTCTAACTTGGTGTTGTTCCCCTAGTGACCTGGGGTAGTCCTCTGCAGAACTCCCCAAGCAACTCATCATTCCTCTTGTATTCATTTTGTAATAACAAGGAGTAAAACCCCATCCTCCTCCTCCTAATCTTTAACTGGGTCACTCAACTGTTGCCCAGTGTCTGAAAGCAAACATTGGATCAGTTTACTCTGCACGTTCTCTCCAAGTAAAAAAAAAAAATCATCTACACACATCCCTTTGTTGATGGTCGGCATCCAGGATCTGACTGATTGGCTTTAAACTTTAGTTTCCAGGAGCTTTGGTAAAGCAACCTTTCAGATATGAGGGCTTCAGTGTACTCTCAATTTTCATTTGGACTCATTCATTAGTATTTTCAATTGCACTATGTTTATCTCCAGATCCTAAATACATCTGATGTCCCAATAAGAGCGATGTTGAGACAGCAGTTTCATTTCAACTTTTCCATAGTCCCACTAGTCAGCTGTGAGTTTCTTTAAAATAGGAACACAGTACAGGGCTCCACATACTGTGGAGCCTACGTATATACATCCAACAGTCGATAATGGGATTTGACCAGCTCCTGCTGAGCACATTGAGCTGTTACATGCGGCTATGCATGATTACTGTCTAAGAATTTATCTTAGGTACAATTAAAATCCCACCAAAAAATCTTTACGATTTACAGCTGGCACCTCAACCATTACACCATATACTGTGACTAGTCCTACACTTAATTCATTTCAGTTTATTTATATAGAGTCAATTTAAAACACATGTAATCTCAAGGCAGAGACAACACATATTGAATAAAAGTTTCTATCAAGAACAATCATTGTGACCCAAGGGGGAGCTACATGTATTTCACCACAGACTTCTTTAGGTTCACGTATTCGTTTTGTACAGAAAAATGGCACCAAGCAGAAAAACCAGATAACTCACAGCTGAAAACATGTTGCCTTTAATTCAGGGAGTCCTGGAAAACTTGACATTTGTCCCTTCAGATTTTAACACCAGCAAGTAATCAGAATGTTATTTGGTCAAAAGCCAACCAAATTTGTTTATTTAAAGATATTAGCCTTGTCATTGGAGATATCATGACATCAGGACATCCACCCATCCTTTGTTTACAACTGCTGTCTTTGCTGCGTGGCAATTGCGTGGCCTATTTCCAGTAGTCATTGGGCAAGAGGAGGGGTACCCTCCTTTGGACAGGTATCAAGTCCATAATGGAAAATTCAGAGACATACAAAACAAAATGACCATGCACAAAGACACACACCTACCCACACACACACATACATACTTATAGTCAAAGTAAGCTATCATGAAAATCTTCATGGGATTCAAACTCAAGCCTTACTTCCTGCAAGGAAAAAAATCTTAACATCCAGCATCATCATATAACTGCAAATATGGCTGATTGTGTTAAAACACCACAACAAACAGACATTGCTTGAAAATCCAAATATTTACTGAAATAGTGAGCTTAGAAACTTAATTTGCCGACAGTAAATAATGCAAATCATTAAAGCCACTTAGTTTTATTTTTCCTTCCCCTAGTGGTTTACTATTTTAACTCTGGCTAAAATAAATCTACGGCCACAGTAGAAAGTGCTGATGGCATGTTTTCAGAGATGTATTATTTATTACACTCTTGGGAATATTCCCTCCTCTGGAATGTAAAAACATTATTTGCCTCTCAGACATGTTGACAAGCCTGACCAGAAGTTGACAGGTGACTCATTATCCAAACAAGTTGTTAATTTGCCTTCATTCAGACAAAAACTCAAATACAAGTGTTCGTCAATTTACGATGCCACCCAGACAGGAAATGGGATGTAGATTTAAGCTTGCTACCTTTATTTAATTTTTCTGTTGTATTTCTTTTTCTACTTATCATGAAATATACAGTCATCCTCCATATTCTTATAGATTTCACAAGAGCACGTTTCAAAAGCTTAAAGAAAAAAAGGAAAGTAGTCACTAATTAACTGCAACAACATGAGTAAATGGATTGTTTCAGAGCACAATTTGAGATGAATACACAATTATCTCTCACTTTTTGGTCAAAAAGAAGATAGGTTTGGCCAAACAACAAAGCATTAGAGGTGATTTCTTTTTTGTATTTCAAAGCTAAAAATGACAGTCATCAACTTCGTAATGCATTACATTTTGATAGCTGCATACATTACAAAAAATTAAGAATGCAACAAAAAACTTTAGAGAAACAAACAACAAACTTGGGAATAAGTGTACTTACCAAGATTCAGAACCTTGCTCAACTGAAACCAATGAGCCGATGACTAAATCACAATACTTACATTCAAGAATATGGAGCTTCTTCTGATGTAACAGGATGCTGAAAAGTATCTCGAAAGTAATTAAGAGAGGTGTTCAAAGCATTTGTCAGCCATTG
The DNA here is from genome assembly GCA_034780135.1 of Jordanella pulchra. Taxonomy (NCBI): domain Eukaryota; kingdom Metazoa; phylum Chordata; class Actinopteri; order Cyprinodontiformes; family Cyprinodontidae; genus Jordanella; species Jordanella pulchra. The sequence continues at coordinate 8,793 of JAUZNJ010033171.1, forward strand.
CATTTGTAAGAGCTTGGGTATTTGTGTGTGAGAAGCTATATTTGTTTTAAGTCCTAATAAGACTGTAAAAGAAGGCCAAACATATCGAATGTTATTTTTCATTGCAACCTAATCATACCTCAGGAGAATTACTTTTTTACATGGTAGGTCTTCTCCTAGCATAATGGGCCATAATGGTTTCTAAATTTAGCTTTAAGTAAACTCCTCTGCCTCGGCCTTTTAAAAACATTTGGTTGCTCTAATAATTATTCATATTAAGATGACAACATGTCATCTGTAAACACTTAGGATCAGTCTGTCTCAGTCATGCAGGGTATATGAATACTTTTTTTTTTTCAAACTTTATTAAGGTTTTAAAATATGCTGAGTCTTTCTTTCCTCTCGGTCTAAATTGCCTGCTGGTTTTGTATAAAGATTTCTGACCTGGGGTTTCAGTTTGTCATTGTTTTGGCATTACAAGGGATAGGGTAACAGCACTGGTGATGGAGAGATGTGGAGGACATCTGAGCCCATGTATCTGAAGATGGATAATTGACCCTAAAAGGAGGTTTGTTCCTCCATGGTCACTGGAGATTTCAGTATAAAAGAAGCTCTGCAAGTCAGCCCTGAAGTTCAGAACTGACAGGCCCCCAAGAAAGGTACGTAAGTCTTCCATCATAGTGTTGGAGCAACTTGTGCTCAAAGATTATTCTCATTAACATTATATATTTTTTTAATGTCAACATTTTTTTACTAAAGTGATTTTCTTTGCTGCTCTTTAAACTTTCTTAGTATCCTCACCACAAGTGTATCACTGAAAGAGAAACAAGGTAAATAATCCTTTCTATTACGAGAACACCAGAAAAAAGCTAAAGCTATTCACTTTCTTGTCTTGTAAAGACAATATTATATTTTAAGTGTAATAAGGTTTTGGTTTCACTTACTTTTACAGTGGAGCCATGAGTTCGGACCCAGAGATGGAGTGTTTTGGCCCGGCAGCCGTATACCTTCGGAAACCGGAAAGAGAGAGGATCGAAGCTCAAAACACTCCTTTTGATGCCAAAACAGCTTACTTTGTAACAGAGCCCACTGAGATGTATCTGAAGGGTAAACTAGTGAAGAAGGAGAGTGGCAAAGCCACGGTTGAAGTTCAGGGTGGAAAGGTAGGCAGACATCTAGTTACACATAATGGAGCAAACAGGAACCTGTGTGCATTTTATTAGAAACCACTTAATATACACTCTTTTGTTGCAGACCCTTACTGTAAAAGAGGATGAAATATTTCCAATGAATCCACCAAAGTTTGACAAAATTGAGGACATGGCTATGATGACCCACCTCAGTGAGCCTGCTGTGCTGTATAACCTCAAAGAGCGCTATGCAGCATGGATGATCTATGTAAGAAAAAAACAAAAACAACTTTTTATCATAGATTTTGGCTAGGTAGCACTGGGTAACACACTTCTAATCATAGCTGCAGATATCAGAAATTCTGCTTTGATTAAGCATGCTTGGTAAATTTCCAGAACATGACTGATCCTTTAGGCGTGTAATCTTCTGCTAGCCTAACTCAAATCTGTAGTATTTGGCAGTAAGATGTTAAGAATAAACCGTGCAGGTTGCACTGTAATGGGTCGGTAATAGAACGGAGATGTTTGGTCCTATGACAACTTATTACTATAAATCCTGGAGCAAAAGGTATTTAATGCTCTCCTTGGGTGTTTTAAAAAAGAATGCAGGCAGCCATTTACCTGTTTATACTTTAAGACATAGCAAACTAGGAAAACTTTATAAACCACCTTCTAGATGTTAACTTGTAGATCGATTAAATTTTTTCATAAGTTTTGTTTAATGTTTGACTAATCACCATCTTCCACAGACCTACTCTGGGCTGTTCTGCGTCACTGTGAACCCCTACAAGTGGCTGCCAGTGTACGATGCAGTGGTTGTTGCAGGATACAGGGGGAAGAAGAGAATTGAGGCTCCTCCCCACATCTTCTCCATCTCTGATAACGCCTATCAGTTCATGCTCCAAGGTATCATTTACATTGCGGGCCTTAATGTGTCCAAAACTTAGGAACTTACAACAATGTAATTTGTAGAGTTTTATTCCATTAAGATAACATAATATGATTTGGGTCATTGTAATATTTAAATATAGTGTTTTAAATTCCATTTCTTTCAACAGATCGTGAAAATCAGTCAATCCTGATTACGTAAGTAAAACTGAAAGAGGCTCATTTGGAAATGTCTTTTTGTTGTTATTTTGCCTCTCAATAATTTTTTGCTTTCCAGTGGAGAATCTGGTGCAGGAAAGACTGTGAACACCAAACGTGTCATCCAGTACTTTGCGACAATCGCAGTATCGTCCTCTGGAAAGAAAGCTGAAGCAATTCCTGGGAAAATGCAGGTAGGTTTGTATAATATGTGATCCCTGAGAAGAATGTGAACTGCATATTAAAAACATGTGTCTTGTAACTTCTTTTTAAGGGTTCGCTGGAAGATCAAATCATTGCAGCCAACCCCCTGCTAGAGGCATATGGGAATGCCAAAACAGTGAGAAATGACAACTCATCTCGCTTTGTGAGTAAAGAAGATTTTTCTTAATTCTTTATAAGCGAGGTTTGGCTTTCAAAAAGTAAAATTCATATTGGTTTTTCAAACTCATCCTTCTGATTGTTTGCATAGTGCTTATGCTGACTAATTATTTCTATTTCTATTCATCAGTTTTCAGTTTGATATAAATACAAGGAATGATCCCATTTACAAATTAATCTGGGCTGCTTTAGTTACTGTTAAGATAAGAATACATGTGAAAAAATAGTTTTAATACAGCATACCAACTGTAATGGTCCTGTATTTCTGCAGGGTAAATTCATCAGAATCCATTTCGGAACATCTGGAAAGTTGGCTTCAGCCGATATTGAAACATGTATGTGTTTTACATATTCATATATATATATAAACATGTTGTATTTGTGGTTATACAAAGTGTACAATCATTTTTTTGTGTTGCTAGATCTGCTGGAGAAGTCTCGTGTAACGTTCCAGCTGTCTGCTGAGAGAAGTTATCATATCTTCTACCAGCTTGCAACAGGCCACAAGCCTGAGCTGATAGGTACGCCATGTAGCCTAGAAGTACATAAAGTAACGCTTCATCTGGGCCGGATACTAAAATGTCAGAATTTTTTTTTTTCAGAGGCTCTCCTCATTACCACCAATCCTTATGACTTTCCCATGATCAGTCAGGGAGAAATCACTGTCAAAAGTATTAATGACGTTGAAGAATTCATGGCCACTGATGTAAGTCAATTCTGTGATGAAACAAACAAACAAAAAAAAACGTTGTTTGGGCTTTTCTAATATCATCATGTTCTCTCAGCAAGATTGTTTATTCATAGAATAAAATAACGTAAATCATAAATCAGCATTTTGTATGTTCATCTCACAGACTGCCATCGACATCCTGGGTTTCACTGCGGAGGAGAAAGTCAGCATTTACAAACTGACGGGTGCTGTGATGCACCATGGGAACATGAAGTTTAAGCAGAAGCAGCGTGAAGAGCAGGCTGAGCCTGATGGCACTGAGGGTAAGAAGCCTGACTCATGAAATGTTACCAATATAACGGAAACTATTTTACACCCACTGAAAGGTGCTTCCACAACTACGAATGGTTGCAATGCTTCTGCTTTCAGCAGCAGCTTTGTTTGTTTAAAAAATTAGAACGTTGATATTAGGATGGAGGTTATTTAGATACTAGGTTATTAGATCCCCAATATAAGCATGAAAAATGAGCGTCCTCTCCCTAGAGATAGGGCGAGGAGCTTCATCATTTCAGCTTGAAGTTAAGGTGACTCTGGTAGACTGAGATTAGGCTTCCTTCTGGGTGCACTTCTTCGGAGGCTTCTCACAGACACTGGGAGGAGAAAACTCAGAACTTGCTTTGGTGACCAGTATCCCATTTTGAAAGGCTTTGGGATCCTTCAGAATAAGCTGCAGGTTTTGTCAATCTAAAAAGCTGTTAGGAATTTCTCTCCTGATCCCATTACTCCTCTTGACCTAATCTCAAGTAATTAGAGTTTAAGGGATGGATGTGTGGTGAACTGCTATTTTGGAAAATCTTTTTACTTGCCATGTTCGTGTGTGTATTTACAGAGAGAGAATTTATATTATCATGTTATAACTACTCTTGTATTTTTGTTCTCATCAGTGGCTGATAAAATCGCCTACCTCATGGGTCTAAACTCTGCTGACATGCTCAAAGCTTTGTGTTACCCCAGGGTTAAGGTTGGAAATGAAATGGTGGTCAAAGGTCAAACTGTCCCACAGGTAGTCAGGTTTTTAAGTTTAAGTATTTAGACATATAATATAATGGTTTTTAAAGATAAACCCCAAAATGTGATTTTTATTTTTTCTATCTTTAGGTGAACAATGCAGTGAGTGCTCTGTGCAAGTCTGTCTATGAGAAGATGTTCTTATGGATGGTTGTCAGAATCAATGAGATGTTGGACACCAAACAGCCAAG
>JAUZNJ010033172.1:0-13296 GCA_034780135.1 Jordanella pulchra
TGTGTGGTGTCTGTTCCCCCCCCCCCCCCCCGGCCCCTAGTGGTAAATCTAGAGCGCAGGTCACAAAGTTGTAAAACAGTAATGGGGAGCAAAGTTCAAACATTACTACGTTATGTTTTATATCTTTAAATTTCGCCTTTTAGTGTGAATTATCTTCTTTAGTGTCTTGTGTCTCATGTCTTTTGGTACACTTAGTTCTAGTGATATAACGCAGCCTGCAGAAGATAGCGGAAGTACTACTACAAAATACATCATGTAACTTTCAAAATAAGAGGTTTAAAGGCGATCTGAGGATGCTCCGTTTGACATCACGTCTCACAGTAGTTTTATAGGATTTTATAATATAGCTTCGCTTTGAAAAAGTGAGAAACCACAGACAAATCTGAAGTGAAAAAAAGTAAAAATATAACTTATAATGTTAACTTATGTATATATCATCATCAAGTTTTTACTGTACTTGTGTTAAGTGAAATTACATAGCTTATTTCCCTTAACTTCTGCACTTTAATCACTGCATTTTCTTTTTTGTGTTGAAGTTAATCTTTATCGTTCACAAAAATGCTTTTTTAAACTCTAAAATACCAAGGATATTAAATGTAATAAATATGTATCCTTCTCCATTAGTTATATACAGTTTTTTTTCCTACACTATACAGTATAAAGCTGTAAGCTATAAATTCTAACCTACCTCAAGGATTTAATTAGCTAAAGCAGATATCAATTTTTTCAGGATAAAAGTAATCATCTTCACTGCGTAAGTCTAAAGGTTAGGGGAATAGAAAGGGGAGATACCAAGATTGATATAATACCCTATTTAGATACTAAACAGTATTGGAACACATGTCTTTAATTAGGGCTGTAAGAGCACCAGGGCACTTTAGGTAGGGCTGCAGTTTATGTAATGAAACTGCCTATCAGACAGACCCACATGGTGTGACCTATAACTTTACAGATATCACTGAGGTATAAGTGCCAATGGGAGCATTTTTTGGGGCTCATCTTCATTCTTCTTGATGGCCTCAACGACTTCTGACAAAGGGGGCAGTAGCTTTAAACCGCATTTCACCATATCACTGTTTATGTTCCGATTGGCCCTATTTACAGTTTTTCCTCATAATGTGTTCTTTTTCTTTGTTGTTTTAGCTGCTGTATTGTTTTGTCATTTACCGAATTAACCACTGCGTTGAGGTTCTCACTGAGCCTCTCAATTTAGGTTCTCCTCAACGGATATTACTAAGGATTGCATTATGGTGGCCACAAAAGAAAACAAACTTTGAAGCTGTTTGCCTAAGTATAATTAGACTAACAGCACAGTAATCTGGGAATAAAAGAAAAAAAAGTTCAAGGCTAAAAGTAAACTTTGCGTTTTGTATGCTAAGGAACCACAGAAATAACAGCAGTGGGTCTTTCTGTTAGATATATTTCACCAGCTTCTAAATGGAATTGTAGAATTCTTAATTCTGCAGTTGACTGAATTATTCTTATGCATGAACATGCTATGTTTCAAGTCCTATTGTATTTCAGGCTGTGTGTTTAGGGTAGTCATCTTGCTGAAGGAAAGCCCACAACTCAAAAGCTTTTCTCCAAGAATTAGCTTTGCTTCATCCATCTTCTCATTAAGTCAGATCAGCTTTGTTGTCTCAGCTTTAAGGAAGGTCTTAATCTTTTACAACAATCAACAGGTTTTCCTCCTGAGTCGTGAAAAACTCTTGTTGTTCCAGCTAAAATAAAGGAATCCCACAGCATAATGTAGAAACCACTTTATGGTTGTGACTTGAAGCAAAAGTTAATGTTGCAAATACACATTTCTGGGACAATAAAGGCTCAATGAAGGAGGACACACTCTGTGTTTGGAAATTAGCAAACAAACGTTTATTTTGAAGAGAAAACCCGGAAATCAAGGTACAACTAAGTGAGGTTGACAGAATGTAGAGGAGAGGGGTCAAATTGGAGAGCTAGGGACGGACTTCAGATTATGTCCTCCCCGGCAGCAGAGGAGTAGACCCCGAATGGGATGCTTGGGTCCCACCGGATTTTAATGCTGTTCTGCCCCCGCCTCGGTTGGCACCCATGAAGCCCCCTCTGGTGCAGACCCGGCCTGCCAAAGCGAGGCGGAAAGCGGCTGGGGAAACCGGGCATGTACTGGCGCGTCGGCTCTGCCTGGACAGGGTCGTGTGTGGTTGATCTCGGTCGGAATCGCAGTTTCGATGAGCAGCTCTCGTTTTACGGGTACATCGTGGCCCATCCTCTGCAGGATCACTGGATGATGTCGGCGCTGGGCTCGGACTCGTGGTGGAGGAAGACACTGTATGTGACCGGAGGCGCTCTGCTGGCTGCAGCTGCCTATCTCCTCCACGAACTGCTGACCATCAGGTAGAAAAACATGACGGAGACAGTCACCTCTGGAGACCTCTTAAAAAATAAACAAAACAAAAAAGAAAGTAACAAACACAATGAATTTCAATTATCTCAGATTTCCGCTGCATCCTCTAACATTTGATGTTACTTAATCTGATCTGATTGGGCGGGGTGAGGGCGCAGACGGGGAGAAAATAAGGAATCGTGAGGGGCGGGTTATGATGTAACGGAACCCCAACCTCCTACCTCTCCTTCCTCATAAACACATCAGATTTCTACCATACCTCTAACATATTTACACGAATCACACTCGCAGTCTGATTTATCCCCTTCTCGATGACAGATTCATCATTTAGATTCCAACCAAACCTCAGAGAACAAAAATATGGGAAGTGGCATCTAAAAGTATTCATACCACTTCAGCCTATTCATTTTATGTGATTTTAACGTGATATGTTTAATGTATTGTGTTCGAGTTGTTTTTCATATATATAAAAACTAAGGCTTTGAAGAGGAAGTAAAAAAAATCTTTTCAGATCTGATGTAGATCAGAGGCAGGGTAACAATAGCCTGTATTTGTAGTCAGCCTTCTTCATGTGGAAACATGTAAACAAAATCAGGTGAAATCAAATATTGAAAACTGAAAGGAAAAGCATCCAAAGCAATACTCCAAATATCACCATCAACATTACATTTTTTGCAGCAATGAAGGAATATTTCAGTGAGTCATAGAATCCATCTTTAATTGGTGCTACAGAGTATTCACTGAATGAATGCACATGTCAGCAAAATTTACTTATTTTTAGTTGTAAACTATTTTAAAAACCATTTTTTTCCCCTCCACTCATCAATAAGCAATGCTTCATGCAGAACCTCCCTACAGAATTTGTATAAATCTTAATTAAAGACCTCATTTTAAGCATTTTTATTATTTTGATTATCCAACATTGTCTGAGTTGGGGTTGGGTGATCGCATATGATCAAGCTGTTCATTTAGGTGTGATGGTAAATTCTGCAACAATCTCTTCCTCTCTGTGGGCTCCGCATCATGTTACCATCTCACAGGTTTTTGTTTCGGATGACAAAGGCTCTTGCAGTTAAACTTGTTAAGGAGACACTAGTTTGATTGTGCTTGGAGAGCCTTTCAGCACCATAATGAGAAAGACAGCTCCTCAGATGCTGTTTGGCGCTTTTAAGCACTTCAGCACCTTTACTCTGTGGACAGCTCCCTGTGGTTCTGTATCATGCCCATTTGTAGGCATGCTTCTCTCTAATAAGTAGCTTCATAAAAAGGCTATGATATGTAGAGGATCACTGGGAAAGGCTTTGTGTTTGATTGACTGTAAGTGACCGTGGGCTCATAGACACTCAGTTGCAAGGTTTGTTTATTCAGCTGCACCACAATGAGCTCTGCAATCCTACATGACTCATGCACATGCTTTTTTTTGGCTTTGTGCTACAGCGACATCACAGCTTCATCCCTAACTTGGAAACATAATGAAACCTACAGGGAGAAAGAATTTTTTTTTAACCCACTGGGTCATATGGACTAGAAATAAATGAGTCATTGACAGGGTTTCTAGATCTATTTCCTCTAATTAAAGGTTTGTAAAATGATATTCAATGAATCAATGAATTTATCTGAAATTTTAAGACTTTTGTAAAATATACTTAGAATTGACATAATTAATGTCAAAATGCTTGATAGTTATCAGTTTTTACAGAGACTTTGACTCTTTTTCAGAAATTATCTAAGTGCCCACCCCTGATTGCATGATTTTGCATATATGTATACACATATATATATTTATATGTATACATATATATAATTTTTTTTATTTATCTTGGCATGTTGTTTTTCTGTTCTGTTTTCTTCAATAATAAATAATACAGTTGTTCAGCTGTTCCAAATCCTAAAATATGCTTTATGAAATTAAGTTTACTAGTACATTCTTTTGTTCTTTTCTGCTTCCCTGGATGGAAAGGGTTTTGTATCAATGTGGTCTCAATCAGTAGTTATTCAGTTTTTTTAACAGTTCTTTTTTGGATGGAGAGATTTTTATTAACAATTTTAAGCAATACATGACTTATTGCTGCCAAATTAAGTTTTGTTTTGTACATTTAAAAACCTAACTCTGAACTGTGAGCCCATTCATAGAGAGGTTTAGAAACCTAAAAAACAGATCTGATCTGTCCTGAGACATAATAGAAAACCTGACTTATGATCTTTAGATACAATGCTGCCCAAATGAACTTTCGTCACATACTGGTTTACACGAGCTAATCTTCTTGTCCACTTTTCTTGTTTTTTAAGCACAGAACTCTTGTTATTATCAATAGCAGAACTGAACCGGCAATGTAAAATATTCAATTCAATTTATTTTTATTTATATAGCTCCAATTCACAACACATGTAATCTCAAGTCACTTTACAGAGACAATTCAATCAAAATAATACATTCACATTGGTTCAAAAATTTCTATCAACGTTGTCAACGTCAAAGATGTCATTACAAAAGAAGAATAAGAAGCAATTAGGGGTGGTTTAAAACGTTTGTAAAGTACTGGGCATTTCCTATGAAGTTAAAAGTTCTGAGCCTAAATCTAAGTGTTTAGTGGTACGTATTGGGAGGACTTGATTTATCCCCTCAGCTCATTACGTACCACTCAGCTCATTCCCTGTTTTTCTCCTCATAGAAAAGAAGAGGAGCTGAGCTCTAAAGATGCCATTATACTCCATCAGTTCTCCCGGCCAAAATCTGGGGCCCCTTCTCTGTCCCCTTTCTGCCTTAAGCTGGAGACCTACCTCCGTATGGCTGACCTGCCTTACAAGGTATGATCATAGGTAATAATCATTCAGAAGCAGGAACAATAACCATCATTCAGCTTAGATTTTGAGGCCCAGGATCCCTATACAGGACCACCTTTAGATCATCCCATCTTTAATCAGGCTAAACATTGTTTTACTAAATCCACCTGCTTTTTAACTTTTCACTTTTATTCCCATGATTCCTATTATTTCTCCTCCAGAACTACTTTGATGGGAAGCTTTCGCCGCAGGGAAAGATGCCGTGGATCGAGTATAATCAGGAACAGGTCTATGGAACCGAATTCATCATCGAGTTTCTAGAGGAGAGGCTAGGCGTGAGCCTGAACAAGAGCCTTACATTGCAGGAGAGGGCCTTGTCCCGTGCCATCACCAAAATGGTAGAGGAACACTTTTATTGGTAAGTTCTGACTGTAGGAATACACATAATGGATTTCAATAATATTTAGAGTCCTAGACATTTTTCCATACATCGGTTGTGGCAAACTGGAAATAGACCTTCCTAGGGCTTCCTTCTTTTGACTCCTCTTTTATTTTTCATTCTCCTTTTAATTTATGAGAACTTCGTTTTAATTTGGCTTTCATATAAAATGCTTATGATTGTGTTTGTAAGGTTAAAGTGTAACAAAGTTTAAACTTTCAGGGAGCAGTAACTTTACTAACGGTTGTATAACAGTTCAATGCAAACATGCATTGAAGCACTGAAGCTGGAGTAAATATACAAAGAACAAAAAGGAGTTTCTTTAATCTTTGCCCCAAAGACAGAAGGAGATTAATAACAGCTTGTGTCTCAACAAATGCATGCTTGTTTGTTTCTAAGGACTTTGGCTTACTGCCAGTGGGTGGACAACCTGGAGGAGACGCAGAAGATGCTGTCGGTGAGCGGACCACTGAGCGACCTGCTCAGGTGGATCCTGAGTCACCTGACGGGGGGGATCGTTAAGAGGGAGATGTACGGGCATGGGATTGGACGCTTCTCTAAGGAGGAGGTTTACGGCCTGATGGAGAAGGACATGCGTACTCTGGCCACCCTGCTAGGTATACGTTTGGTTATCAGATCATATCTACTGTAAAAGGACTTTACATTTGTGACCTTCACTTTGTTTAAAAGCCCTTTTCTCTGTGTGTAACAAAATTATGCTGTGCACCCTAATTCAAACAGCTCAACGCTGACCTCTAGTGATATTTTGTATGTTTGCAGTCTAATGTTTTAGAGCGTTTATCATAGCTGCAGTTACAGTGGATGTGATCCAGAGTCCCTGTCAGAATCCATGTTTCCTGAGCATCACCACAGCTGCAAATCTTTGGATAAAACAACAACAAAAAAAGTTTTAGAGTCTTTCACAATTTTGTTGCTATTTTTGTGATGATGTTTTTCTTTATGTTTGCCCACTTAGGAGATAAGAAATACATTATGGGCTCCAAGCTTTCAGCAGTAGATGCTACAGTGTTTGGTCACCTGGCTCCGGCCATGTGGACACTACCGGGATCAAGACCAGAACAACTTATCAAAGGTAAATTTAACAAAAAGGGAAAAATATGACTGTTCTCTCCCTCAAAGTATACTGTATCAAGAAGCAATGTGTAACAGCACTAAGGGAAAAAAAATATTTTTTTTCTTACTAAATACATGAAACTTCCAATGAGCAAGTTATTGAATCACCTAATGTTTACATCTCAGTTGCACAACGACATTAGAAAGGCTTCAACTAATGCTTCCAAACATTCCAATAACATACTCAAGACCTGTAAAACCAAATAAATAGTGATAATATATCTATTTTTCCCAAAGAGAACAATAGGAGTAATGTAATTTCTAAGTTGAAAGTTGCCAAACATCCAGTGCTTCAATAAAAAGTTGCTAATGCAGTTGCATTATTGTTCATTGCCCCGGTGGCCCATCAAAGGTAGCTAATTTCCGTCTGTTCTGCTTTCTATTTTCCTAGAGGGCGAAAGGACCAGCTGCTTATGTGCTGGATGCAAATGATCCTAAATATTACAAAAGGCAGTATTATAGATATTTCAGAGTAGGGATATCCTTAAGAAAAGGAAGGTGGCGGCTGATTGCTGTTCTGTCTGTTTTTATCACTCTTTGTGACTTTTTCCTGCAGAAAACGATCATGCCACACAAAGCACACTAAAGGTGGGCAAATTTAAACTCTGTCGGGGAATTTACACAAGCGATTAACAGATATTGTACCAGAGAGCAACTAGCTGCGGTTTCTACATGTGTCTCCATCTCATTGTTATGGTTTATCGTCTGTGTTGGATAATTACAGTGTATTATTGTGACTCACTATTGGGCACACATCCTTTTTTGCGTTGCATAACAAAGAGGCCCTGATAAATAATCTAAGAACTTTTTCTACTTTTATATAAAAAAAAATTCATTAAAAGAAGAACCGATATTAAAATAGAAAATGAAAATAATTGTTGCAAGTACCTGGTTTTGTTTCCCAATAATTTTAATTCATTTTCATAATTCAGTTCATGTCTGTTATTAGCTGCAATGAATCTGAATAAAATTCAAGTTTTCTTTCTTGATTTTTACATGAATTTGCTAATTTTCATATTTTAGTTACTGTATTGCAGTAGCTGTGTCGTTTACACAGGATCAACAAGATTGTAATATATTCAGATTTTAGACATAAAATGAGCACAAAAAAATCCACAAGGTTATATTTTAATATTCTTTGGCAAATGTAGACATTCAAATTTTGCTTTAGTGAAAATGAGAAATTTCCTCCAAAATAAGGGCAGCAACAGGTATTTCATAAGAAATGCTGCTTGTTTTTAGCAATAATCTCCTAAATCTTTCATCTATATAGCCAACAAAGTAAGGCTTGTAGCTGAAACCTTTTCTTACAAATAAGGGTTTGGATATAATCTTTAAAAAAAAAACCTAATGGTAAAATGTCTGATGGTTGGAGAAACCAAACTTCATTTTTAGGGACACGTTCCAGTAGTTTCAGTTCAACTGAACAACAAAATATGCACACAGTGAAACATGGCAGCATCATGCTATGATGTTTGTTTTCTCCTCAAAATGTATCTCTTGAAGATGAAATGGGTTTAATAGGAACCCATATTATAAAAGCTTTTATAAACTTCTAATTTTCCTCCTCTCATAATTATGTTTTTGTCACATTGTCAGATAATAACCTTGTGTAACTTAATCATTTTTAAAATTAATAAAAAAAAATTATTACATATTTAAAATCTCCTAAAACAGAAAAAAATAATTCTGCAAGCATCATTGCTGGAACCTTCAGAATAAACATGGTGCCGTCAGTGTCCTTGAACTACTTGTAATGCTCCCTGGCTGCATCTATCGGATATAAGAGACCAACATAAAATTAAACAGTGAATTGAAGAGTCAGAGGAGATTTAAAGAGGTTTTATTTTCTGCCATATTTAAGGCGTTTTCTGTTCAGTCTAGTAACGGCTTCAAGGAGAGCTCAATCCAACATAAACCAAACAGCCTTGAAGGAAAAATAAAAGATAAGCTTACTTAACTCCAAATAAAACAAAATATACAACTACTACAAAATAACCTTCATGATAAGTGCATAAACAAGAGAAAACTAGGGTTAAGCAAAAGGTAGCTCTCACCACATATTCAAATGAGAACAAATGTAGAAAGAAGCATTCAAGAAGTGTTTGGAAACAAATGGCCCAAAGGCCCCAGAAGAGCTGCTTTTCTTAAATAGTGGGCAGGTGGTTGCTGATTGGACTGAGACCCAGGAAGCAGTATCCAATCTTTGAGGAGGTGGAGCCTAAAACAGAACGAGGCATTACTTAGATGCAAAAAGAGAATAACTTTTACCTCGGGGATGTAACACTGGTCTTCATTCAGACCATAAGACGCATCTAAACCTTTCGGTTGGTAAAACATAGTGCAGTTTTCTTTTGAGCAGTTCTGGAAGAAAAATAACTGATGTCAATGTACCCACTAAGAGTTTTGTCCCTTGCAGGCGAGCTTATCAACCTGGCCATGTACTGCGAGCGAATCCGCCGACGCTTCTGGCCCGAGTGGTTCGTGGACCTGGAGGATTTCCGATATGACCTCACCACCGAGATGAGTGACACACCTTCCAAACTCCTAGACCTGGGTCTCTACTCTCGCACAGACACTTCCCAAGAGACAATTTACTCGCACTCTTCACAACTTTCCCATCTTTCCCACCTTTCGCACACCCCCACTCCCCAGGAGCCCCCATCGCCTGTGAGTGACCCAACAGGTCACTCTCTTTACGACTCCGACATGGACACTGAGTACTCTGACATCGATCAGCTCAAGTGTTGATGAAACACATGCATACGGCTCATGCTCATAAGTACACACTACAAGGGAGAGCTACATCTTACCCTTCCCACCCTAAACAAATAACAGATGGGAATTACTTGTGTTGGTGCAGATCTAGGGAACAGAAAGAGGCTAACCTGCAAATTCCAGTGGAGAAAAGATGATTGTCCAGCATACTGTAGATTAAAAGAAGAAAGTAGTGGAGAAGCTGAAGGGATTGTAATTAGGAGCAGGTTGAAAACTCTAAAAGGAGTAAATGACGCTGCTGCTGCTGAGAAACTCCTCCACATACTCTACATCATCTGCAGGCAAAACCCTTTTATATGCACTTCATCCCTAGGATCATGGCAGCTACCTCTATGCGCACCCACAGTGTTTCCTCGTAGCGTTGTGCACCACCATTCCAGCATGTGAGTGTTTTTCATTGACTGATCCTTTAACCCCCTTACAGTGAAGTTACATCAACACCTGTAGCTACATCAGACTTCAGTGTAAATATTTATAGGAATCAGAGTAGAATATTGGATAGAATATGGAATTATATTAAGCTGATAAAGTGTAAAAAAAAAAACAAAAAACGTACTCCCTCTGTTATATAGTGTAAATACTGTAAGTGTATCTCCTCTTGACTCTCTTTTCATGCTGGTCCTGGATCAGCAAAAAGATCGATGAGAACTTCTGTCCTGTGTTCATCTGCTTTCACAACAGGGATCAGATCATCTGTAGAGCCTCCAGTTAAATTATGAACCATATCATGTTTCCACCTAGTCACTGAAATGTTTTGCAAAAGTTTTGAGCCTCTATCATTTCCAAACAGTCTGATTTTTTTTGTTATGTTTAGAAGTAGTTTTGATCAACGGAAGTCTGAACACTTATTTTCAGTTTGTTGATTTTTAACCTTTTTTTGGCCTCTTAACTGATTCATGCAGGCAGAAAAACAAACTACTTTAGGGATTCTATACCTCCAAATTAATTGAATTTAAATTTCATTTTAGATTCCTTTTAGAGTAATGTTAGAAATTTACAGACTTTATTCCTTATTCCAATATCTAGCACTGACTTTTTTCATCAATCTATCCTTAAAAGATATCCTTTAAGTTACTGATAAAAGACACAGATTTAAAATCAATGCCCATCCCAGCACCTTTAAGGCTTGTGGTCTATCTTAGATCAGCAACTTAAACTGAAGATGTTATTTTGAAGAATCCTTGCCAAGATTACAAAATAGAGACATTATGGCATAAAAACACTCCAAGTTAACTTAAATTGTGGAATAGTTCTTAACCCCTCCACTCAATCACATGCCAACTTTAGAACTGTGAGGCTTTTTTGTAACATTCAGATAATAAAAACTAATTCAAAAGGTAAAGAGCTTTTACCTGAAGATACTATAAAAACTGTTGTAGAGGCTCAGATTTCGCCTACAGTGGTGAGTGTACAGAAAATTGAGGATGAGCAAAGAAAAAATCAAAAGAATTGTTGATCAAGACATCATTTGGAGATGAAAAGATAGTCTGACTCCTTACTGCAGGAAAGATTATTTGCAAAGCGAATATCAGTTAGAAACTTCAAGATATTTTATTATTTACTTTGTTCAGAAGAACAACAGATTTGGGTTAAAGAAAAATGCTAGACATATCTTCTAATTTGGAGCGAATCAAACAATCTAAAAAAAAAAAGATGTATTCTTATCTTTTGAATTTAAATGCACAGCTGGTTTATCCAACAACACTTTCCCTTTATGCTAACCCAGAATAGTTTATCCCTCTAAGTCTGATGTTGTGACACTACTTTTTTTTCTGTCTTTCATGCTGTTTGTACTGTTGTTTTGAATGTGTGCTATCAAGTTTAGGGTTCATCTGTGCGCCAGCTGGAGCGTCTGAAAGGCTGCTTAAGATGGAATATATGTACGCTTCTATCTGATGTTGCAGGTGGAGTCTCCTTGTTTTTGCTGCTTTGTGGGTTTGAATGGTAACGAATAACTTCAGCTTCAGTAGATGTGCATTTGTATTCACTTTGAGGTAAAAAAAAAAAAAAGATAGTATCATCTTGTGCTGCACTCACCAGCTGTGAGTCATTTCAGTATGTTTCTGGCGCGTTCATCTAGAGACTGAAATAGTTATTTTCATCCCTTCTTCTTTGCAAAATAGCTCCAGCTTTTAAGGCAAGGCTGGTGGCATTTACAGAGTCTTCAGATGGAGTTTCGGATGTCTGAACCTCCAACAAAGTTGTTATAAACCTCTTTGGTGCTTCACTGATGTTGTCTAACAAACCTCTGAGGCCTTCTCTGAACAACTGATTTTATACTGAGATTTAATTACCCACTGATTAATTAGCAGACTTTGCAGGCAGTTTGATGCACTGGGTTTTATTTATGGATGTCAGAATAAAAGGCTGAATATAAATTCACGCCTTGCAGATTGTAAATTGTGAAACATCATGTCATACTCATTTCACTTAACAACTATGCACTAGTTTTTGTTGTTCCATTACTTCAAATCCCAATATTACACTGCAGTCTGTAGCTATAACATAACGTGAAAAGCTTTTTGGAGTATGATTCTACTTATGAGGCTTAATGATAGAGGGGCAGGGATGTTGGATTAGAATCAGAGAAAGGGAGTAAGAGGCTCACAGTGATGCCTTTAATAGTTTGTGTGTGAGTGTGATTATAAAGGGTGCATTTTTAGTTCTGTAAAAAAGCTGAAACTTACAAATAAGAACTGATGTTTTTATGTTGTTTTGGTATTTCTTGTCTGCATGATATTGCCTTTTGTCTTAACCGATTGCTCTTTGCTTCATTTTTATTACTGCAGTGCCAGTATATGCTTTAATTTTTTAATATATAAGTTTATATGCTTAATATATATGTCTGTATGATTTTTTTTTACCTTTGCTGGTTTATTCTGTTAAATTATTATTTGTTTATGTGCTCATATTTGTTAACACAGGAACTGTTTACATGTGACACTCAGAATAACTGAGCTGTATATCCGTGCAATAAGGTCATTTTGCTCTTATCCCCTGCACCCCTAAAAAACAAATACTGAGCAAACATGTTCAGACTTGCCACATTTTTCCATGCATGTTCATCTCCATTTCCAGGGGATCTTCTGTAAATGTTGAAAAAAGCTCAAACGTTTCCCTGCTACTGGACCAAATGGAAGACACACTTGCTCAACTTTGGTGATCAAAAATCAAAGACTTTCGCTTCCCCTGACATTTTCTGCTTTTAGATTCTAGATGCTGCTTTACATGGTCTCTTGATGTTTGTGCAACAGAATTGTGAAATAATCACCTGGATGTAAATAAGAGAGTGATAAAGAAATCAAATTAAAACTGAAAAAACGCTGTGTAAGATTTTTTTGAATGTACTGCAACTAAAGATAAACGGCTGTATGAAAACTGATTCATTTCAAGTTTTCATTAAATATAGCTGTGATTTTTCTCCCCCTTATATTGTGTCCTTTTTTATTTACTGACTTATTTGTGTTTATTTTCCAGTAAGCATCACCTGAGGTGAAAAAAAGCAATACAAAAAAAAAATAGAAGGTAATGAGTGCATCACTGCAACCAGCATATTTATTTTGTTGTCTCTCCGGTGCATCTATGCAAAAAAATTTTTGTCCACTTATAAACATTTTTTTATATTACAAAATGTTTCAAATCATGAAGAAAATTTTAATTACAGCAATTATTGAAGGCAATTTTCAAGCAATAAATAAGCAACATATCTATCTATCTATCTATCTATCTATCTATCTATCTATCTATCTATCTATCTATCTATCTATCTATCTATCTA
>JAUZNJ010033173.1:0-13296 GCA_034780135.1 Jordanella pulchra
AACCACAGCGAGTATCTACAGCTCCTTCACTTCTGTTCTCTTTATTTCCTGCTCCCCAGAGAGGAGTTATAGAGCCTAATGGCATGAGGGACAAAGGAGTTCCTGAGTCTGTTGGTCCTACATTTGGGAAGGAGCAGCCTCCCACTACACAGGCTCCTCTGGTTGCCGGTGTGCAGTGGATGACTGACATTGTCAATAATGTCCAGCAGTTTGTCCACTGTCCTCCTCTCTGCCACCGTCACCAGTGAGTCCAGTTTCATGCCGACCACAGAGCCAGTCCGCCTGATCAGTTTATCCAGCCTGGAAGTGTCCTTCTTAAATGTGCTGCCAGGCCAGGCAGTGTATATTAAATGACTATTAGACATGACAACAGATTTGATAGAAATTGTACTATTTACTCAGACCAGAGAAATGGTTCAGGTTACAAGTGGCAGTGCTTACCACTAGGCTAACCCTCCAGAAACTCGGCCCAGAATAACAGTTAAAGAAGCATTTTATACATCTCCAGGGTCACACCCTGCCCCAACATCACATTATTACATCATACATATTTTGTTTCTAAATGAGGAAACATCACTGGCTACAGTCATATCGAGGTAGAACAGTGTTCTGGATCAAGGACAATCCAAATGCACAATGAGCTCTTTGTTAAAAATAATCCACTCTGTCTATATTTTCCTAATTAGATAAACTGCTGGGAAAAGCATTAGTCGTAACATATAGGTATTTGTAGGGTTTAACAAGCAGATAAGTAAGTTATGAAAGATAATCCTAACTGTATGGAGAGAATTTTGTTCCATGATAAAGCAAGCAAAGGACACATTTTGTAAATGGAAATTTGAAAATAAAAAAGTATTCTATCCAGAGGTGAAGCTTTGAAAAAACTTCTTAGTCGAAAAACATTTTATAAAATTAGTTGTTTTTAAAAAATAAGAATTTTATCTTTTTTTTTCTTTTTTTCATATTTGTGTTTATATATATATAAATTTTTTTTCAAATTTCCCCCTTTCCACCTGAGTTTTACAAATTAAATTCAAATTCGAATTGCATTTTACAACTCATTTCTATTGGTGTCCATGAAAGTCAGCAACAACATATTTATTGGTGGATGTGTGCATCAAAAGCAAGCTTTCATATTGGGCGTGTAGTGAAAAGAAAGTTATATGTTAAATGCAATTTGAAAGAAAAATGCAGTTTGTAAAACTCAATCTGAAGAAGCGAAATTTGACAAATAGAAAAGTAGAAATTTTAAAAAGTGAATTTGGGAAAAAAAAATTGAAAACAAATATAATGTCTAAAAATACAGCAAAGTTACCTTCAAACCTTTTTAATTTTTAAGATAAGGTTTTTCAAAGTTTAATTCCTCGATTGCATCTTTTTCAAATTACAATTTACATAATATGTTCATTACTTGTAATTCACTCAATAATTAGATTGCTGTGTTTCACTTCAATTTGGAAAATTTCTTGGTATAGTTGCTTTGGCTACAGGTAAGACTAACGTGGAAATGATTTTAAGACTTGCATGCTTTATATATTAGTCTGGAGCTGTGAGTGAGATGAGACAGGCGTTATAAATGAACAAAGTGAGAGGCATGGTTCTGGCTGAAAATGTTCTGTTCTTCGTAAGCCTCCATCTGAAACCCATCAGCAACGGTCTCATTGCTCACATGTGTTCTATATCCAAATGCCTTTAGAACTCACATGCAAGGGGACCACATTGATTTTGAGAACATTTGATAATGTAACACTATTGATCTTTCACTTTTTATTGGTCTGCAGGAATGAGATTTATTTATTTTGATTGGATTTCCTGGTGTAGGAAGCCTGTGATTACAGCAGCTTTAGGGTAGATTAAACCAAATACAGACTCTCTGCTTGGTGACATGCAGCTGGAGGTACAAGTGACTAAAAATCCACTCAGCATAATTATTGTGGCTGTAGAGGCAAGGCAGGCTGATGCAAGTTATAGGTTTCCCTCTTTTATATACAATGTTTACCTTTTTCTTTTAGAAATTGAGCTGAACTTGATGGTTTAGTAAAAAAGCTTTTTGAAATGAATTAAATCATACACACAGAGGGGTGTTAAATCCACAACTGGTTGGGAAAGTTATTTTTTAAAAGTAACTACCTACAGTTACTAGTTACTTTTTCAAAAACATAACTCATAAGTATTTAGCATCTCAGTTATTCCACAAAGTAACTAGTTACTAGTCAAAGTAACTATAAGGAACGTTTTTGTCATGTTTGGGTTTTTAAGCTGTCTAACCCACATGCAGAACATCAAGACAGGAGAGCTTATTCAGTTTAAATGTTTATTGTTAAGAGTACTACTGGGAAGAGAGACCAAAGCCAGGTCCGGGGGGGAAAAACCAGCAGGTGTTGTCACTGGGAGAGAAAGCAGACTAGTGAGTTCACTGCAGGTGAGGAAACTGAGTGACAGGATGTTAGGAGTGGATCTTACTGTTAGGAGGTAGTAGAAATGCTCGTTGTATCCAGTATGGGTCCAGAGGCAACGAAGGAGTGCAGTGGAAAACAGACTGGTCGGCTCAGATTGAACGGAGAGGTTGTGCTGCCAGTAGTAGGGCTTCGTAGATCCAGGTGAACAATGAGAGAAGAGGCTGAGAGTTCGGGCATCCAGTGGGTAAACACCACGGCGTCACGAGGGAAGTAACTCACAGAAAAAGCCAGGAGCAGACGGCAATCCTAACTCCCGGTGAGAACCTGAAGGCAACTAGTAGAAGAAAACACAAGGAGTTAGTTTCCAACAGAAACTGAACAAGGAGATCACTAGGGAAGTTTAAACTCAGGAGGCTTTGTGATACCATCAGATAGCAAATACTCGGCTCCGACTACTAGACAACAGCTCCTTAAGTACAACGAAGAAGATGAGACTGATTGGAAACACGTAAGCCGCTGGAAGCCACAATGCACATCCAACAGCCCCTGGCGCCATCTGGTGGAGGAAACGGAAAGGCGCACAGGAGAGCAAACCCACACATAAAAAAGGGCAAAGAGCCCCGGATCATGACAGTTTTTATGATCTAAAATGTATTTAACGTTATTGTTATCACAACTTTAAATACAACTCAAGGTTTAATTATGAAATATGAAATGTTATTTCTAAATATTTTCAATAATTTTTCAAAAGGACTACAGTACATGTCTGAAAACATTGACGTTGACGGGACAGTCGTGAAGGAATGCTTAAGAGCTGTTGATGAGACGTTATTTAATAAAAAAACAAAGTCAAGATATCTGAAAAAAATCAAACAAATCTCACTGTCATCCAGAAAATGTGAAATGTTAACAGATGATGTACTGACACAGCTTGATGACACTTATCAAAATGCATTTCTATGACCATTAACGAATTACAGAGGTTTCTGATAGTGCCCCGGTTTTAGTGTATGGAAGATTTTATCACAAAGAGAGACGCTCTGTGAGAAGCTGCTGGAAATGGAAACTGGAAATACACACTAAAGAAGAGACCATATATGCAGCAATAAAGGAGATTCTGTAGGAGATGGTGTACATAGATGGTGACCCTGCCATGGTTGGAAAAGGGTAAAGAGGACAACCCTGATCTCATTCTTACCACTGTCTGATCCATTAGACTGTTTTGTGTGTCACTTTATCAGAGCATTTTGCTGAATTAATGAACAAAGTCGTGAAGCTTAGCTCATCATTTCCTCATCCCTTCAGCTCTACCTACTAAAAGAAGATGTTGAGACCAACTACAGTGACTCCAAACTTCACTGCACAACTATGTTGGGTGGCTGAGTAAAGACAATCCACTTGGACGTTTCTGGTTTATTAGAAAAGAAATGGCAGCTTTCCTAAAGCTGGAACAGAGTCAGAGAGCAATACAGTTTTCACTATATTTATGACCAAATAACACAGCATGGATATGTTTCCTTTTTTGGACCCTAAATTAGCTTAACCTAAGGCTGCAGGGGAACATTTTAGATGCTGGTTGGATGACAGCTGTGAAGATCTTGATAGAAAATGTGCATACTTCCCAAATCTGCAGGAACAGATTGAAAACACGAGAAATGATTCTCTCTATGTTGACTTGATGAACAAACCAGTTGGAAACTTTAGTCAAAAGTTCAACAGGTTCTGTCTTGCCAATAGCTCCTCAATCTAGAATCCTTTTCTCTTCAGAGAAGTTAAATGACCTTTGAAGGAGGCAGAAAACTTTCAAATGATTAAATAGAGGATCTCTACAGCTTGAACCCATTGATATGCAAGGAAATACAGAATTAAGAGAGCATCTTGAGGCTACAGATACCATGAAAAAGTATGCCCCCTGTTCTCACCAAATTAGCACTACACAAATTGGCAATGTTTGGATCAACTTGGAACTCAACTTTTTCCACTATAAACTTTATCAAAAAGATGCACCATTCTAGATTTAAACTGTGGACAGGCCACAGAAGAGCATCTCTCTCATTAAGTAAAAAAAAGAATCAAAAGAGAAAAGGTGGTGTTAACAATTTCAATTTCCTCCGTTATTAAATGTTTTCTGAAGATGCTGATCTGTTCTCTTTTAGGTTAGTACATCTTTAAGCAAAACAAATTAAAAAATCTCATTCTTAAGCAATCTGTCATAAAAAAAACAGTTTTCATTTAATGTTGTTTTCTTAAACACGTTTTTTTATTCAGAGCTTCCTTTTTTAAATCTGAATAAAAGGATTTAAATTTGTTTGACTGAAATTACTTTTATTACAGGAAAGTAGCTAGTTTTCTACCATAAGGTGCTGTTTATTAACAGTGAAATTGTGAACATACAAAAGGGGATCAAAGTAACCGACAGAAGCTGAATTTCTGTTTGGACCTTTGAGAAGAAATACGTTTTCATTGAAAACCTGCTCTAGACTGTTTACAGTCTGGTATGAGAACAGTCTGAATAACAAAGTATAACAGCATAGAAATACCAACCAGGTTACACTTTAAAATCTGAGAGTTATGTATCTTGCGCCCCTGGTGGCTAAAAGTTACACAATGATACTTTAAAAAAATGTGTTTGTATTCTAAATTGTGCTTGTGGCTAAGATAGTCTTTACAATTTCCCTGCAGTACTGCCAGCTGTGATAATTTAACTTTAACAAGTGACCATCGACAGATTGGTCAGCCTCCTCACAAAAGAAACTGCCCTTCTATTCGGCATAAGTTATTCTTTGCATCTTAAACTGATACATTTGTATGACATTTGAATATTGGTGTTATTTGTAGTAACTTGGTGAAACAGTTTCACCCTATTAACTGATAACAATGAGAATAAATGACTGTTATGGTGGCTCCTACACATAGCATTTAAAGCTTCACTTTAACTTTAATCAAAGCGGCCTGTTTTTTCAGTTTAAATGGCTACTATTCTAATTTCCTATACCAGCTAGTTGTATTGCAGTGCTAACACTGGCATATATGCCAACAGGAATAATAAATGAAGATAGTTTTCGGTTATTATTATTTAAATGTGTTATTTTCAATTTTATTTTCTTGGTGTCACTGTCTTTATAGGGGTGCCTCGGTGACCCGGGTCTTCCTGGATTAAAAGGTGATAAGGTAAGAAAAGCTTTGTTTGATAAACTTAAACCAGCTGTATCTAAATTGGAGCATCAGTGGTTCCTAAATTTGTTTTTTTTACTCTTTACTATAATTCAGAATGTGAAAAATGTGTACCATTTGTATAGCCTATGATAATCAAACACCCCCACCCCAAAGAAAATAAATATATTTCCTTTCTTTTAAGGAGATACAAGTATTACATTCTTCTCTTATTTCGAATTTAACATGAATTGCAATTCTGTTTTGCACAGGGCAAGTCTTTGTGTAAAGCACAATTCATTACAGGACAATTCAAAGTGCTTTACCTGAATTTAAACAGTAAAATGGAAGGAAAATAATAGCAGAATGAAAGCGAGTAAAGATAAAACCTAATAAAAGCAGGTAGTAAACTAAATAAAACAGTGGGTCCACAACCTTAAAATAATTATACCTCAGTAAACAGTTTAACTTCAACAGTCAAAAGCAGCTCTAAACAAATGGATTTTTAAATTTGACTTCAAACAACTCAGGCTTTCAACAGTTTTACAGTCTTCTGGGAGTTTTTTCCAGATAAGTGGAACATAGGAACTAAATGCTGCTTCTCCATGTTTGGTTCTGGTTCTGGGTGGACAAAGTAGCTGGAACTAGAAGAACTGAGTGGTTCTGAGATAAATGTACAAATGAGTTTGTCTAGATCCTGCTTGGATATTAGTCCTTTACTCCTGGAAATGTTCTTCAGGTGGTAAAAGGCTGACCTAGTAACTGCCTTTATGTGCCTCGGACGGTCCAGGTCTGAGTCCATCATGACACCAAGATTTCGGCCATAATCAGTGGTTTGTAGCTAATGGGAACATGTAGATGTTAAATAGGAGGGGCCCCAGAATGGAGCCTTAAGGTACCCTGCATGAGATTTTCCTGCTCTCTGATTTAAGGTTCCCTACTGACATGTTGTTTAAAGAAGTTTTGTGCTCTATAAGCTTAAAATCTGCTCTGTAATTTAACCTTGCTATAGATCCACTTTTAGATCATAACACTGAACGTAAATCAGAAAAGTTTAGGTTTAAATGTCTAAATATATTTCAATATCTTCAGGGTGAAAAGGGTCCTAGAGGCAGACCAGGTAAAATGGGAGAGCCAGGACGCCCCGGATCTCCAGGTTCACCAACATTTTATTTATGGAGGAACACTGCAGAGGAATGGGCTGCTTTTAAGGTAAAGTATATTTTGATTATCAAGCATGTAAACTAATGTTTAAAGGTAATTAAATAAATTTTGTTGTCCCATTTTATTGTAAAATTTAAAAAAAGTTGATTTGATTTATTAAAACTCTCAGACCTTGAATAATTTTTAAAACTGTAAAGTTAAGTTTAAAAAAAAAGTTGGCTATGCATTTGTTTTGTTGTTTGTATTCACTGGGTATTTTTAGGTATTTTTCTTTAAAGTATTATTTATTAAAAAACTGAATGTAAGGATGTTTGTATTTAGTATCCAGTTAATCTTTGATCAGATAACAGCATCAGTAAATACAAAAATAAATTTGAAGATGTGATTACATACAGTTACTCTATGAAATTTAGTGTTAAAACCTTCTTACTTCTTTGGGTCACTTGATGTTTATGAAGAGGTGCATACATTTCTGTGGGGCTTTGACTGCAATGATATGTAGTCACAGTAATGATGTTGCTTAAAAGAAAGAATGAAAAGTAGTTGTAAATACTACATAATTAATACCACAAATAATTGTGAAGAGGTACATTTTATATTGACCATTACTCTTTTCTAAAATATAGATTCAATTTTTTGGGGATACAAGGCTGTGATGGTTTCTTTTTACTTAAAGCAGACATTTCATTTGATTTAATGAGATAACATTCCAGGCCTTTACCTTCTCAACAACAGACACTTTTTTTTCTCTTTCTAAGGTAAAAATGATAAACATCTTTAAATATCAGGTGTTTAAATGGGAGGGTCCTTTCTGCCCCCCTAGCAATGCTGCATACCCATGTTCTTTTACTATTAGTGGACAATAGACAATAAATAAAGTTTCCTTTAGATGTGCAGCTTTTCATAGTTATAAGCTGAATCACCATAAAACCAAGCTTCAAGTTACTAAAAGTCTTTGCGTCTTAAAATCAGTTAAAATCATTTGTGTTTGTTGTGCAGTCTTGCATCAAATATCTGAGACATTCCTCTCAGTAAACTTGACACGAGGCCTCCATACTTCACATAAGAACCCTTTACTCTACATTTGTTGTGCGTGCAAGCTGATGTATTTAGCTCTTTCTGCACTTGCTGCAACTGTGATAGATTTAATGCAGGCAGCATGATGTCGAACCACAGCTTCATCATCGAGGACAGCGGACAGATATAAAGTCTGGTTTCAGTTTTATGAAGATGATTTGAATACTGAATGTAATTTAAGCTCAGATCCTTGTTTTATTACTAACATTTATTCAGTAAGGTATTATTTATCTGTAGGAAATGTGAACGTTTTTTTTAAGTTATGATTTTATGCATTTCTTCAATTTCATTTCAGTGTTTTACCTTGTTTTTTGCAGCAAACTAATTTCTACCAGCTACTGTCAGTTGGGTGGCCTGTAAGTATGACGTGGCATTACCAGCCTTTTCTTTAAACACATTATAATATTATATTAGTTCTTTTGAGGCTGGTTTCTTCTTTGTGAGCTTGCAGACTAAAGAAGGACCTAGAGGCCCACCTGGAGAGATGGGGAAACCTGGAATACAGGTTAGATCAAATGACTTAATGAAGGAATAAAGGATGTTGGTAATGACGTAATTATTTTACTTTCCTAATTTTCAGGGGCCACCTGGGGAACGTGGGGAGGATGGACACCAAGGGATGCCAGGAGAAATGGTACACTTTAAGAAGCAAGGGACTGATTTCTGTTCTTTTTTATTTTTGCAAAAAAATAGATAAATATAATAATAGTCCCACTGTGTATAGAGCTACAGACAGTGGGGAATCAAAGCTTTTAGCTCTATTTGCAGTTGTAGACCTAAAGGAAAGTACAGTGCATGTGTTAGAAATATACCTTCAGATTTATTGCTAGCATAAGCAGTTTATCTCCACCTAGATTTGCATTTTATATTGGTGGTGTAATTACTTTCTGCTAAGCAAAGACCTATTTAATCACATACACTGAATTGCCAAAAGTATTTGCTCATTTGGCCTCAAACATTAAAACACCATTGACATCTAATGACATACGAATACGAAAACTGACATCCCGTTACTGATCCACAGGGTTTAAAATTATGTATTACTTACCTTTGGCAGCAATAACCGCTTCAGCTATTTTGGAAAGACTTTCCTCAACATTTAGACATGTGTTATTAAGATTTCTTCACCATTTCTCAGAATGCATTACGTAGGTTAAACATTTGATGTTGGAAGACATCTTATAGTTTTGCTTCTAGTTTATCCCAAATGTGTTTTCTCAATCTAGGTTTCAGTTCCTTCATTAAACTCTCTTTACTGTCTTTTATGGACCTTGAGTGATGCAGTGGTCTGCAATAATGTTTAAAAAGAGGAATGGTGGGCAAGGGGTGCAAAAGTGTTGCATATGCATAAACATGCTGCAAATGCTTTAACTAGACTAAAAAAACAAATAAAGAATACATTTTAAAAAACCTGCAAATGAAAAATGCTGCGAAAGAGAAATTATGCAATCACAGAAAACTCAGACAGGCAGATTGCAAACACACTTCAAAAAACTAAACATGCTGCAAACACTTAAATTATGCAAACACAAAAAGACAAAAAAAAACCATTTGTGAAAGAAAAATGCTGCAAGTTTAGAAAAGCTGCAAACTAGCTTTGCATAGAAGAAGTGCTCTAGACCCCCGAAGGAGACAATCATTAACTCATATTGGGACAGATGATGGAAATGACTCCTGATAAATGTTTAGTGACCTGACCCACAGTAAAGAAATACAGTACATGGTATTCCAACTCTGAGGACATTTGTACCCCTCTGCCACATTGGGATGAATGAGTTATGATCAAAAATGTTATGTTTCCACCATTTTTGCCGTAGCTGTTTAAATATGTGAGTAAGCAGGTTGCTCATAACAGCCGATGTAGTTCAGTCACCATAAACGTTCAGCTGCAATATGATGTATTGTTCAGTTGAATAATTTTGTGTATACTGAGCTGATCAGTGCCATGATAAAGGTTTCGCGTGTGTTGCCTATAGTGTGAACAAGGGCTTATCAAAAATAAGACACTTATAAAGACGGTTATTTGGCTGATTTGTTTTTATTTTTTTTATTTTTTTGCTAAATATTGGTTTATACTTCTACTTGGAAGACCATAGCGCCAAATCTTAAAAAAAACAACCAACTTCTTAAGGCTTCTTAAGGCTATCCTCTATCTGATAGAACATAGAGCTGTAACTTCCCCAGATTTAAGTTCACATGTCTGGTCTTCTTGTTGTAAGATAGCCATTCTTACATCGTTCAATTCTTCAATACTGTTCCTTTAGTCCTTTTTTGTTTGACAAGTTTGAGTAACGGGGATGTGAAATTTGCGGACCCAGAAAAAAACCAGACAGCGAGGTGCATTTAGACAGTTTATTTAACCAGTCTTCCGGGTCGGTGATGGGAAGGACCAGCAATGGCAGGATCTTCTGAGGGGAAATATGAGCATTACTGTTCGACTTTGGATGGTATATAGCATGGCAGACAGGGAGAGTGAAAGATACTGACCTCAAGGGAGGATGTGGAAAAATCTGGAGATGCAGCCGATCAGCCTGCACTAGAGGGATTCAATCCCCGGGGAAGAGGCTCCTTGCAACGAGTCTGGGGGATTGATCCTTAAACGAAGTCGGGGCGAGCAGAGAAGAGGTCAGAGCCGAGAGATCAGACAAAAAGAGATACCAGTCCGTAATCCAGAATTGGTGTCAAAAGGGGGTCAAAACCAGAAGATCTGATAGCTGGACAGAACCTAATCAAAATCTGAGGGAGAGATATCTGTGACAGAATGGGGTCAAGAGCACAGGCATCCAACATCCGACAGGGGCTAGGCAAAAATCCAGGTCTCAAGGGGTAAACAGTAATAACAGGCAGGCAGGCAGAAAGAACGCTAGAAAATGTCTCACCAAAAGGCTCAAACGAATAATCTGGCACTGGTCACTGATCTGGAGCGGGTTGATAAAGGCAGACGAACAGGTGCAGCTAATGAGTGAGGCAGAGACGGCAGGTGGGGATAATCAGACCATCAGTGCAGAATCATGACAGTTTGACAAACAGATGACTACATTAGTATTGTTGTGCATGTCTGGAAAATATGGAGGTCCATATTTAATAGGACTGGGCTATTGTTAAATGTAAAGTAGGGAGAGAGTGAGGTTTTGAAGACTTTTGAAACGACCTTTAATCAACTCTTTTGGCTGGGGCCTATCCTAGTCAAATAATATCATAGTTTTTTTGTTTTGTTTTCTAGTGATCTTTATTCAGAAGGGGTAACTTTTTTTGCTTATTATGGAGCGTTGTTCTTCTCTTCCTCTCCACAACAGCATAGCTGTGGAAAATTTTAAAGATCCAAAAACGGCTTGATGCTGTACCTTGGTTTTCATTTGGTACCGCACATGTTGAAGAGCAGGGTACTGGATGTACATCCTTGAGGGATGCCAGTTCTCTCCTGAGGTTCTAGTCCCAAATGGAATTCTTTGGAATTTTTTCCAGGGAGAAAGAGCAACAAAGTACACCAAATGGGCTTTTTCTCAATTCACAAGAACACAAGTATGGATTTGTGTTCTCACCAAGTACATTCTTGAGAAGAACACAGAAAATATGGACTCTGGGAGAATAGGAGCACACAGAATAACTTGGTGTCAATTAAAACAGAAGCTACGCATCACAACACCACATTCAGAGCTCGTTTGGAACTGCATTTCATCTCCTGTTATTAATATTCTTTAGATAATAATAAATGATTACTTTTGTAATTTATTGGGGCAATAATGATTAACATAGTTAAATAAAGACAAATCAAATGATCATTTTAGCAAATAAGACAAATAAAAACGGTCATCAGGGCCACCAGTACTTCCCACACGGCTATGTGGAGAGAGGGCTGCTGCAGACGGGCTAACGTTAGCCATGGCTGCAGCTCCCCTCGGAGCTGTGCTGGTTTCCACAATTCTCTCAACATCTGAACCTTTTTTTTTAATTGCACACTCAATCAGTAAATGGGCCACATAGTGAAGCGTAAAAATATATAATACTTTCACCTCAGATGATCTTAAAATGTTCTTTTGTAGAAAAACAGCATCAGAAAAGTGAACATTTAACTTAACGCTCTGAGCTCTAAAAGCTCTCCCCTGGAAACTGCTGCTGCTGCTGGGGTGCATGCTGGGACAGCTGTCGGTCTGGAGAATGCACAAGTCTGCGTGCTGGGTAAAGAGGGCGGACTAAGAACTTCATCCGGGGATTTTGTCCGTTCTTGGTCTTGTGTTGTTGTGAAATGGAGCAGTGCTGGGGCAAGTACACATATTGAGAAATGGCCATTGTTTAGCTTTTTATCAGCTGCTGAGGAATGATTAGGGGAAAGAAGGATGCTGAAGGATCCTTTATAAATAGGATGAAATTCTGTTGGACACCTCCAGGATATTCAGTTCACTGTATGTTCAGTTTATGTTGTTTTGCAGGGGGATCCAGGCCCTAGGGGGCCTCCAGGACGGCCTGGAACCCCAGGGAGAGATGGGGAAGATGGCACAGATGGTCAGCCTGGGATACCTGGTCCTCCTGGATCACATGTAGGCACGCCGTGGTTCCTAAACTGTTAAACAGCAAATAATATAGCCAAATGCCTACGGTTACAGGGCCATTTATCAATGAGGTATCTCCATCTTGTGTCTTACCAACATCAGGGCCCGTGGGGGTACAGAGGAGAACGAGGGCCCAAGGGAGAGAAAGGTGATGAGGTAAGAGTGACCCAATAATAATAAACTGAGAACAGAAAATAATTCTACCTTCATTTAGAACAAACAATGGTTATCAGAAGTTTATAACAAATTTGGATTAGCTTTGAAACTGGTTTGCGTTAAAATAGCTGACTTTTACCACTGGGTGTTTTCAGTTCAATCTATGGTAAAAACTATATCCACGACCGGTGTTGCCTCTACGATGCGCGTTTGCACAGATGCTCACTGCTAGCGCATTGTATATCTGTATATCACTTGTTTCTCAACTTAAACCAACAACAAAAATAGGAGAAGCAACTGTTTTTTTTTTTTAACCCCACAATTTCGTTATATAATATAGAGAAGCGGAGAACAGTTACTTTTGCTTGCCATACTAAATAAAAGATATATTAAAAACTGAATGAATACAGAATTAATTTCTCTATTTGTATTTTGTTATGGCCCCTTATAACATCTCGTCTTTATGACCTCTTTCATAAATTTCCTCAGATTTTTATCGGATGCTAAATGTGAAGAAACTGTGTTATTGAATAAATGAGCTGTTCTGGTGCATGGTCTACTCTTTAATCCCAGTTTGAAATATCAGTATTAAATCAGTTTTATCATAAAAATTAATACATTTAACAGTCTTTATTCAGTGCAGGTGCATAAATAAACTAGAAAAGCACTTGGAGAGCACAGACCTCCGTCAAGCATTTTTTTTTTTTTTTTTTTTTTTTTTTTTTTTTTTTTTTTTTTTTTTTTTTTTTTTTGCAGTGTCCTGTCTGGCAATGTGACAATAAGAATAATTATCTTGG
>JAUZNJ010033175.1:0-13294 GCA_034780135.1 Jordanella pulchra
GTTAGTCGAAGCAGGACTCTGCAGCCGCCCTCACTCTGCTGCGACCGCTCAGTCCGGATCCCTCTCTGGTGCTACCCCTTCCGGATCTGTCGGAACCACTTCAGGTACAACCAGAACCAGAACCTTGCCATTCCTTCTGTCTACCCGGTTAACCGAACCATCTGTTACAGAACTGTCTGTAAGGCCGTTGGACCCGAACCGGAACCAGAACCTGAACCAGAACCCGAACCAGACTCTTGCACATTCTCATTTAATAAACTGTTGAACTTTTTCCCGTTGTACCGTGTGGTGTTCTGCATGTGGGTTAGAGCCCTTAAGCCCACCATGACACAGTTAGTGTTTATGAAAGTAGTGGGTTTGTAATAAGGACCGATAAGAGGTAGCGGCCGCTGCTGTATCGAGTTTGGCTTTTTACAGCAGATGATAGATATGGAAAAGTTAAGAAGCAAAAGTGATTGTTTGACTTTCCTCTACATGTCCAAGGTGTTATGAAGATGTCTTGTTTTAGTATTAGCTGGAAATATTGCTGTGCTTCAATGTAAAATATGATCAGAAGCATTAAACAGATGTGGAGGTTTTCCTCTTGAGGCAACTATCTTGACATATTGAAAAAACAAGGAAGAGCAGGGCCAAAGAACTTGCTTCTAAATGAAAATAATCAGACAATAAAGATCCAGTGCAGACACACATACTAGGCTAGGTGAGTACTAAATCTAAGAATAGTGCAGTCAGTGGGTGGGGTGACACCGTGTACTCAGTGCAGTCCTGGCTGCTGCTTCTCTGCGGTTTCTCCCCGGTACTTTTATTAATTACAAACATTAGCTCATTCTAGAACTGGCCCGCTTCAACATCTGCACCTCAGGCTCATCAGACTCTGTTGGTTCTTTGAATAAGATGGAACTTAACCCTGAAACAAAGAAACAAGAATCTAAAGAAGTATTTTGCTTTCCTGTATTTAGAGATTTGAGGAATGACGAGACAAATGAAATTTGATAGTGAAAAATTTCTCATTCCCGTTTCCCCTGTCTAGGATGATTGCTCATTAGAGCCGAGCTGTTTCACTGCTGGTCTGCCTCTGAGGCCTTTTGGCAGGTTTGTATTCATTGCGTGGGAGAGACAGGGCGATGGCCTGCTGTGGTCACAACTGTGATGACTGCCAGCGTTTGGCAGGACGGTGATTGCTGGTTGGTCAGGGCTGGAAGTGTCTGTGTTTTGTCAAAGCTGGGTCATAGTAATGCTGCAATTTTAGACCTCAGTGTTGTAGTTTCCATTAGGTTCTCACCTAGAGCTCTTTTTTTCTTTCATTACTTAATCTACAGTATTTCTGCTGTAAGACTTGTTGAACTTGTCCTTTCTGGATTCAAAGCCCATCTCATTGTTTCTCTACTGTGGCCTTTAAAACATGTTTGTGTCCAGTCGTTTAACTCTAGAAACAGTAGCATATTTAAAAGTAATATGTCCCAAGAGTGTTTCTTTTAATTTAGATGATTGGTCTGCAAAAATCTGTAATCTAAGTAACTACATTTCTCTTAAAATCTAGTTATCTTATTTTAAGGGTAAAAATACTCTTTCCATTGGCAGATCATCTTATTTATCTACTGAAATTAAGGGTAAATCACTTATTTTAAGAAATACCTACTCATTTTTTGATCATTTTTGCAGTGCCTCCAGCAACAAAAATAAGTAAAATTTACCTGCTCAAATTAAGCAAAGAGATGCTGTAAACTGACTTACATATTACAATTTGTTCACTCCATAAATATATAACATAAAAACGATCCTCGCTACATCCATCCTGTATATAATACTGTATACTAGGGCTTCTTTCATAGCTACTGCAGAAGCAAAACTTAAATTTTAAACTTCAGAGGTGTTGCTGGACTAGGTGCTGATTGATGCTTGTGCTACTGGCGTTACCTTTATCTAATAACTTGTGTAATTTGTTCACCAAAGAGGTCAGTCAGGAAGTTTCCTGAAGTTTCCCAGCAAATGTTTCCCAACAGCACAAATAATCTCACACTTGTAAAGCAGTGTGTGGACAGTTAGTAGCTATTTACGCTCCCCTCCATCCATCAACTGCTGCTACAAACTGGTTGGTTTCTTTTTTTAAAGCCCCTGAACTGAATATCTTGTACTGCCACCTTGAAGGTAATGTCAGGCCCGATTGCTGGGCAGTCAAGTGCAGTGATACCCATTCTGGTCATTATAGCAGGTAGCAGTACACACCACTACTGTGAAATGAAATCAGTATCTTCGTACGAGCAGAGGGAAGCATGAAGTTCTCCAAAATGTCCTGACAGAGTTAAGCTGACTGCAACACCAAGCAGAACACATTGCTCTTCAAATCAGCGCAAGCCTTGTCTCTTTTTTTCGAAAGATCGGTGAGAAGGGGAGAGGGGATGAGATTTAAGGGCAGAGAGAAAGAGACAGATACAGTGGGACAAGAAACGAAGGAGAGAGAAAGAAGGAAAGAGATAAACTAAAAAAGTATAAACTAAAGTAAACTCAAAAAAGTCTTACTATAATTACATTTACTTGAGTTGATCTTTGTAAAAAAAATGTACTTTTAGGAGTAGTTTTACATCACTGTACTTTTTGCATTTACTTAAGTAGATTTTCTGGCTACTCCATCCCTTGTGAGTAACTTTTTACACGTTTTAAGCAGATATACACCATTAAGAGACAAACTTTCTCCTTTTTTGTTCTCAAGGCTTATTGGTTAAACTTTATTTTCCATCTGCTGAGTCTACAGTGTCATTAGGTGGAGTTGGAATACAATTTACTGTAATTTAACCTATTCTGATTTTAGTTTATTAGCTCAAAAAAAATGTGATCAGCTGTTATGATCGTAGGTAGTCAGTAGATCAGTTACTCTGTACTTAAGTAGCATTTTTATTATAATAAAGTAGTGACACTTTTACATAAGTACAATTTTTGTTTACCAATCTCTGGTTAGGTCTGTGTGTATTATCTCTTAAAACACTTGACTACCACCTACAGTAAACCTCTTCTAAGTCTTACCCATGGGTGCAGATAGAGGATGTGTCTGAGGGGTTTTGACACACCCAGATTCGAATGCCCTTCAATCCGCCCCCTTCACTTTTGTTAAAAAAAAAGAAGTCAGCTCTCTTTCTTTTGTTAAGGCATCAGCAGATTAATTGACATCAGGTTTATTGTATGTCAGTGCATGCTTTGCAACAACTCAGTCATTGAGATGGGCAGGCTGTGTCGTCGTCGTTGCCATGGTTACCCAGAAAGAATATGACCACGCGCCCCGTAACCTGCCAACATGGCAAGAGGCCAGTCAGACCTAAAAGGCAGAAAACTATTGCATCCTTTTATCAAAAGGCACCAAATATAAGTAAACTGTGCATTACGTGTAATTATTTGGTGGTCTGTTCAAAGTAATGTCGCTGTGGAAGTGAAAAGAACAGAGGAAGATTTATTTATTATCCAATAAATCAGCCATTGCAACCTTCTGGAATTGTTGGGGGGTCTTTTAGAAATGTGATCATGAATCTGTGATTATGCCAAACCTAATGTTGAAGTTACAAATTGCATTTTTGCATTTTATTACACCAGTAGTACATCTACAATTGTTTTCTTCATCGATTCTTAGATATTTTTTCTCTCTCTCTCTCTCTCCGTCTGGTTGCTTTTTTATATATGGTAGTTCTTTAACTTAAAAAAAAAAAAGATCACGGTGCCATTTTTAAAAGTATCAAAAAACTCTGCCTTGGCGTTAAGGAAATGTAGTTTTATTGTCTACAATTGTTTGATGTCATTGTTGGATCCTTTAAAGGATCAAAGGAAGTTTTCTGTGCCTGGTGTGCACATAGTGACTTGCTGCAAATTAGTTCAACATCTGGTTAAAAGCCATGAGAGAATCCCTCAAATATAAAACAAAAAGTGTGGAAGAAGAAGTAAAAGAGACAGAGGGGGAGGTGGGGGGTGGTCATAAGAAGGAAAAGGGAGGAGAAAGGGTGAGGAGAGGAAAGAAGGAAAAAGCCTGAGAGGTTTTGGCCCTGCTGATGTCTCCAGCAGGAGGAAATGCTTAGCACATTTTCTGCCTCTGCGCGCATGTGGGGTTATTTTTAGCTCGGAGAGAGGCTGAGCAAATGGGGGTACATAAATTTCCCAAGCGCTCAAAGTTTAAGGGAAAAGACAGCGCACTTTATCACTTCTGCAGCAGGATGCACAAGAAATATGGTGACCAGCCGCGACAAAGCAGCACATAGCCTGGCTGGACG
This sequence comes from Jordanella pulchra, assembly GCA_034780135.1. Taxonomy (NCBI): domain Eukaryota; kingdom Metazoa; phylum Chordata; class Actinopteri; order Cyprinodontiformes; family Cyprinodontidae; genus Jordanella; species Jordanella pulchra. Next base: position 4,251 of record JAUZNJ010033175.1, read on the forward strand.
GGATGTTATTCTTTAGGCTATTAACCACTCTGCGTTTTAACATCACACAGCAATCTGCTCAAAGGAAGTGGGGAGTGTTTTCACAGACCCCTGAGAGAGGGAACAGGAAAAGGCTGGGCAGTGTGGACCTTCATCTGACCAGGGCTACATCTCAACACTGAGAGATAGCACTGCTTTCTGTCTCATAGTGATCCCCACAAAACTATTCACACCTCTTTGGCATTTTTTCACATTATGTCCCCACCCAATCTACCTAATGATTTGTGTAATAGGACAACAGAAAGTGATGTGAAAGGAATTTTTTTAAAGAAACATGTAAAGTTTGGCATACATTTGTATTCAGATTCGTTTAATGCTATATCTAAAAATCCAGTGCAACTAATTTAAGCATTTTCTGTGAAGGCCTTATGGGTCTGTAGCTCTTTGGACCTCTACAATGGCTCTCAATAGCGGCTAAAAAGGATAAAGAGCCAAGTAATGCTTTTGAAAATAGTATATTAATAAATACCATTCTTAAAAGCTTAAACAGTTTTTTTTTCCAAGAACATTTATATTTGATTTTCCCCACAGAATGGCATTAAGGAGCCAGGGATATGTTAAGATCTATATTTCTTGTTATTGGCTGTTTATTTTTCAAATAAAATAACATTCTATACGACAAAATCAATACTACTTCATTCTGAAACTGTCATGTTTTCCCCTAATATCAAAAACTAAAAACAGAAATGACAACAGAATTCTGAATATTTAAAAAATAAAAAAGGTGTGCTTCATTTAAAAGCCATGTAATATTTGCGGCTCTGAACAACTTTTATTTAGCCGGGCTTGGAGTAAAATGGCTCTTTGCATTAGAAAGGTTGCAGACCGCTGCCTTAGAGGATTGTTGGAGACAGTTTATTAACAAACAGCAGATGGGTCAGGTTTTGGAGGAGTTTAAAGCAGCACAAGGTTATAAAGCAATAAGATTTGAACTTCTTACAGGGTGATGTTGAATCAGTCAGGAGAAAATAGAGTTGGGAGAACTAAAAATCTACCTGGTTAGAAATGTCCACCCAAACTGACAGGCTGGATAAGGAGAGCATTTATAATTGAAGCAGCCATGTAACCCACAATAACTCCACACCTTAAGTTGTAGAACTCGTCAAAATGACAGCTTTGAATTGTAAAATCAACAAATTTTATGCCAAAGAAGAAATACATTTTTTTTAAAGAAAACCATTTCAATCTTCATTTAGTGGAAAACCAGTGTTGAACCCTGAGCAACACGTCTGCATAGCAGTGACAGCAACTAGCTGCTGGGATGCTTTGCTGGAAGGATGGTCACAGTTAAAGGAAGGATGATGTTACTAAATACATGGTAGGAGAACTCGTTGGAGGATCCATCAGCCAGTGGTTCACCTGCCCAATGAGAGCTGCCCAAACTTTACAGCTGAAGCTACCATATTCAGAATTAGCCAAAGCCCAGACCTCGATATAAGTTGTGGCAAGACTTTAAAAATTTACGTTTACAGATTCTCTCCATCCAATCTGTCTGAGCTTGAGCTGTTCAGCAAAGAACAATGAGCAGATTTCAAGAAACAAATACATTAAAAGACTTGAAGCTAAACATTGAGCAAAAGGAAGTTCTACCTCTTTACTCAATGGATGTCTAAATATATGCATGTCTCAGTACAGTCCTTTAAACTTAATTTCAACCTTAGAGTCCCCTTATGCAAGAAGCCTAGAGCTAAAACAGATAAGGCTGCAGGTTTTATTAATTCTGAATTTAAGATCAATATGCGTCAACATATGCATATACAGTAATATCATATGATTATTTGATTCTAAACGTTTGGATAATCACGTCTTTTTTTCTCCAGGGCTCCAACATCACAGATACTTGCACAGAGATGCTGATGCAGGGCGTCCTGCTGAAGATTTCGGCCGGAAACATACAAGAGAGGGCCTTCTTCTTGTTTGACAAGCTACTGGTTTATTGCAAGAAGAAAAACAGGTGCATCTCCTGTCATTTTAACACATGGGTCATCTTTATTTGTACCCTACTGTGAGACCAACATCTGGTACATTTTTTGTTTTTATTTTTGGAAACACAGGGGCTGTATGATTTTGAGCGGAGATACTTTAACTGCAAAAAAAAAAATACTAGAATCATGCTTTTATGTTTTCTGGGAGTAAAAAACAACAAAAAATATTTAAAAAAAATAAATAAAGAAAACAGAAATAAATTAACAAGCATTCACTGTAAACGCAATAGGCTGTTCATTGTTGCACCTTTCATTAGTTATGAATGGTGCAAGTTACCAGGAGACTCCAGCTGATTAAGATAAAGAGTCATCTGTGTGAAACGGTTTATATTTCTGTGGATTTAGCTGCTAACCACGTTACTTCATTGATTCTATGTTAATTCAGTTCCGTTTACTTTATATATTTCTTTATAGTCGCCTTCAACATGGCTGCACCTTGGTTACTTTTCTTCCTATTGAACTACAGATGCAGAGAGAGACAATACATATGCATTTACAGTAAAAATCCAACTATAACAATTGTGTTTTGATTTGTTTGCTTACTTAAATTTAAATCAGTCAGTGTGGAAAAAAGGATCAGAGGCTCCGTTTGGGAAACAGTAAAACCTACAAAACATAACATTTAGGCAAGGCAGAGTAATGGACCATTTTATTTCTCCTCAGAAGTCTAGATTTCTATGTTCTGAGTCAGATATTTGAACTGTAAAGGCCCCCAAAGGCGTAATTATTTGTTGGAAAGTTGGTGCAACCGGATAGTACCAGACTTATGTAGTTGAGATAAATACTACTTGCATCAACAGTCTCTAGTTTTTTCTGCTTTAAATGTTTGTAGCTGTTCTTTGTTATGTATGTGGCATTCATTAAGGAGCTACATGCAGGTGATTTGAAGACCATATGTGTTAATGCTGCGTATATGAGGAGAAAACCACAAAGAACACTGTTGCTGTCATTAGTATAGTTGTAACAGTGGCCTATGGGGCAATGGAGAACACGAGCATTAAGCAGAGAAACACTGGGTTGCTTTCACCTGCAACTTCGCAAAAGTTTAGAGGATGATAGAATGCGCCATAACTCTGAAAATATTGAAGGTAAGATAGATACCTGTCATTAGGGATTACCACTGTCCATAAAGTTGTCTCCATGGTGTTACAGAAGGCCTTTTCTGTCCAACACTACAAGACTAAACAAAACAAGTTTATTCAAATCTGTCTTTTTCTTAAATTAGTTTAGAATTTAGATCTTTATTAACAATTTCTTCAGGTGTCTTTGGCTTAGAACCAGTGCTGAATATGTTGAAGAAAAAAAAAAACATTTCAAGGCTAATGTTCTGTACTCTACATTGGAGGATCTGTGATGCTGTGGGTTCATTTCCTGTAAGAGCCCTACTTGTGGCCATAGTATATATACCAAGGAGTTTGACTATACATGCTCAGAAAAAAGACAGCGATGTAATCATTATAGTTTAATCAATGGTTTTTTTCTGTCATTTGTGGAAGGCGTTTGAAAAACAGCAAAGCATCTAACGAGGGTCCGCGCTACCTGTTCAGAGGAAGAATTAACACGGAGGTGATGGAGGTGGAAAATGTGGACGATGGCACAGGTAATATCCCTTTGATTTGATTTTATGAATCTTCTGCAGAGTGACTTAAATATAAGAGAGACAACATAATCATTGGCCTAAATTTTGTGTTATTACTTTGTTCATGGTTTATCAAACAGTACTTTTACCTTCTGTGGTGACACGTCCTTGGGACTGTGCTGCTGCCTGTTCTGGGTGAACTCCTTCGTTTTGTGTCTCTTGGCATCACAAAGCCTCTGATTATCATTTATATTTGTATTTTTCACCTTTTTCCTTCCAGCAGACTTGGATAGACGGTTGGGTTTTTTTGGGGTTTCTGGTGGGAGATTGATGGGTTTGGTTCTCGAAAGAGCAGGAGGAAAAACATGGGAAGAAGGCAGCAGAGCAGAAACTCATGGGTGTTCTGCACCACAGACACAAGATCTGAGTTTGAAATTCAGGGTGACAGGACTATTTAAACTGGGATTCCTGAGTAATGAAAGTGCTTCCCAGGCCAATGCTTGGGTTAAAACCAGCACATTCGAGGAATCCCATACATAGAACACCCCACTATATGTGCCTTAGGCAATTTTTAAGATTGATAGTTATTATATTTTGTTGCTCCTGAAAAGAGAAAAAAATCATCTGGAGGGTGTTTAAGTTGAAAGAAAGAAATTGAATGAAAAATATTACAATAAAACTACATTTCAATAGTTCACTTTAGTTTGCTGACACCATTGATCTTAATTTGTTTTTTGTATCTGTGATTGTAAACTTACTGTGATATCTTTATATCACATTAAATTCTCTTTTACAACCTTTTCTCTTTTTGTGCTCTAATTCAACTTCTGCATTTTTTTGCACCTTTGATATTCCTTTTTGTTTTTGAAGAGTTTCATTCTTTGTCTTACTTGTCTTTTCCATTTTTTGTGCCTATTTCTTGCGACAAGCTTAAGCCAAAAAGCTTCTGTTTCATTCAGATGTTTTAGCTTGCCTTCTACTACATTAATTTGGTCTGTACCTTATGTCTTACTTTTTGCTAAAAGAAACAGGAGTAATGCATCATTCTCCAAATCCATTCTTTGTTCCTGTATCAAGAACTTGGATGCACGAACAACAAAAATGAATATGGAAAGGGTTAGACTCCTTTTGGAAAAATACCTTTTTTTTTTAAAATGCACTGTATAATTTCACAAAGATTGTTGTTTAGACTGAAGCAATATGTCTTTGCTAAAAAAGTTTGGGAGAAAATCTTTCCTGATGAATTGCAGATATTTCTCCCATATTGCGGTTAATGTTACAAAAAAAAATATTAAAGGATGTGGCCTGATTTTTTTAGAAATCGACCAATACAGGTTTTTAGAAAATCAATGAAAATGCAGATTATTTTGACATCAGTCTAATATGTGCTGACATTTCTTTAGGTGGCTAATTTTTTAATGATGATTTTACTTTTCCTTCTTTCGTTTACACGATAAAAAGGACAGAATGATGCTACGCAAGTCTTAGTTTAAAGAAATTTGCAAATCGAGGAAAAAAATTAACAAATGAAAGGAGCGGCAATACATGCACTTCACGTGAGCTCAAAGCATGGCTGCTGAGTGCGCTAATGATACATCCTGATACAAGAAAAAAAGCTAATATTTGTCAAAAATATCTGCTGGCCAAAGGGAAAGAGGTCTCTTGTGTGGTTTATCACCAAAATACTTTATGTAATGATAAAGCTTGATTGTTGATATGAAAAATGTAAGCAGGCATAAGTTCTAATGGAATAGTGTTGTAACAGTTTGTATAATACCAATGGACCGTACTTCTGTATTTGTGTTTTTTTCTGATTTATCTCATTTACAAGGTTGAGCAACAATCTGAGCCAATCCATAGGGCTCTGAAGTCTTAAAAGTGGAAAACATTGTTTGAATTATGAAAGAAAGTAGTTCTTTAATAGCTTTGCAGTCATTTTTACACACATTTATAATCATCAAATAGATGCATTTGACAGCTGTCTCCGAATTGTATTTTTTTTAAAATATTTTTTGACAGAAGTTTATTTGGTTCATTTCCTATTTGGTTTTTACAAAAAACATTGTTTTCTTGCTTGTTCCCAAACATTTTATTGTGTCAAGACCAATGTAACAACAAACCGGCTGCCTGTCCCTACAGACATGAACTCAGAACCTGATTTATGTCACAATTAGAGCGTTTTTTGTAAAAGATCTAAAGTTATTCCTCAAGATGCTTTCTGACAGAGTGCTCTCCTGCTGTGAAACACAGCTGACTACCACAGCAGCGGTAACATTGTTAACAACGGCTGGAAGATCCACAACACAGCCAAGAACAAGTGGTTCGTCTGCATGGCCAAGACCCCAGAGGAGAAACAGGAGTGGCTGGAGGCCATCATGAAAGAAAGGGAGAGGAGGAAAAGTAAGAAGCTGCTTTAGTCAAACTGTATTGCCTCAAATTGACTTAATAACCATGATCTAACTCCAATAAGGTATATTTTGTGTCAGTTCATTTCAGTTTTAGTTGTGCTTTAAATAAATGCTCCATAATGTTAGACATTATCTACACTTAGACTATTGATGCAAACCATGCTACTCAGATTAGAGGGCATTAACCTTCTGCTTGTAATTGTTGAGTAGGAGCAGAGTGCAAACATTTATAAGAATGGCTTTCATTTTGCACTGCCTTGTTCCTCTACACAGGTCTAAGGCTTGGCATGGAGCAGGACACGTGGGTCATGGTCTCAGAGAAAGGAGAAAAGCTCTACCACCTCATGACCAAAGGGAACCTCATTAAGGACCGGAAGCGCAAGCTTACCACTTTTCCCAAGTGCTTCCTGGGAAGGTAAAGCTTCTCCTTCTAATCTTGATGCTTCGGTTTGGAAATAACTCTAAAGAGATGCAAACAGCGATCTTGCGGTTTCCTTTTTTTTATATTAGTGAAAAGCGTGTGAGTGTAAAGTAACGTTTAGGCTATTTACTGTAAGAACTCCTGAAGATGAGTTAGAATATAACTCTGCTATGTTTGGTGTTATTTATTTATTTATTTTTTGTACATGCAGACCTTTAAACAGACCAGTTTTCTTTTCCAAACTTTCAAATTGGCAACGCCTTCTAAAGATAGCAGCAGCTGGGAAGGAAAAGAGGGTGTGTGTTTTTAGAAAGTTGCGTATACCTGCAGTCCAAGTCATAGGAAAATAGATTTAAATTGGATTTAGGCCATGAGTAAGGCGAGTTAAACAAAGGTTTTAGTTTAGTGCATAAAAAGAAACAGTTTACGGTAGTTAAGTGCTATAATTAAGTGCCGTCTTCTGGAACCCGTCAGCTACCAAAAGTGTCACTTGCGTCTGACATGTTCTTCCAGGAAGTTATTTTTTTTCTTCTGCACAACTTCCATCTGTGTCATGGAAGCTAGCTGCTTCCGTTTGCTTCCAAATATCTAACTACATTAGAGTCATAAGCGCTTAAAGCCGCAAGATACTTCTGTGTGGCTAAGACTCGGTCACAGATTTTATTTAAAGATTTCTTTACTGACTGTAGTTCCTCATAGCTTTAGTATTTTATTTTTTTTTTAAAACTAAATGTGAAAGGAGAGCATGGGTGCTCCTGTATGCATTCACTCTGTCAGCCATTTTACTCTAATTGCACAAATTTGTAGGTGTTTAGTCTGTGGATAATTTGAACCTCACCACCAAAATAAGGGAGCTATTGATCCAATCCGATGTACGTATAAGATCGATCATGTTTTCCATGAGAAATGCAAAGACTGCTTGCAAACCTCCATGAGATACAGAACTGTAATTTCCCCAAACAATCTAATTTGTAACTTTTAAAATCAAAAGGCCACTCATGGCTGCCGCAGCCATGTGAGTTGAGGTTCTCTGTTTTTTCACCCAGATGTGCTCAGACGACTGCTGAGTAGAAAACAAATAAGACACAAGTCAGTAATTATAAGATGCTCAAAGCAATGTGTTTAGTTTTTGGCTGTTCTTTAAACACTTTTTTTTTGTCTTTAATGTGATCACTGTAACACATGCCTCCCAAACCTTTGCACGTTTTTCATCAACAAAGCTCTGTGTTCTGAGCAATCAAAAGTGCTAACATAAGCCTAGCGCTTGGTTTATTGAAAACTGCAGCTGTTTTTGCTGGATCGGAAATTTGTTTTGAACAAATAATAAATCTATGCAGCTTTTGTCGAAACATTTGGCTAGAGTTTTTTAATGAGACATCTCTGGAATAAATGCAGAAGTTCTGTTCTGTTTAGAAAACCAGATAGTAGAGACTGGAACACTGGATTGGGTTTCTGTTTCCGCAATGCTTAATCTTAAAAGCACTTTGTATTGAAGACGAGGCTTGATCAGGACATACCTGGCTGAACTTCTAACTCACATTCAAGTAGGAAGACTGTCCCTGTTATAGGCAGCAGATTGTCCCTAAGAGACTTAAATTCACTGAACAGATGTACTAAGGTTGCAAGACTAAACACATACACACATTTGTTGTGTTGCTTTTTTCTTAAATTGACTTCTATTCATTTATATGGTCTATCCATAACCCTATCAATTACTAGAACAGACCTAACCCTACAAATAACCAAAATTCAACTAAAAATTAACTCTTAATGTTGAACATGACTCTTCATCTTTGATGCTAAGTTCTCTAGATGTTGGATCCTCTTAACGTTAGCTGTTTGGATATCTTTTTGTTACATCTTATAAAAAACTTTAATAATGTGTAGTAATTTTGTTAGTAATTATTACACCTGGCATGGAAATAATTATAATTAGTGATTTTTCTTTTACAAACTCACGGCATTTATAAAAAAAATATAGCCCTTTATTGTTGTGAAAAGATTCGCTTGAAACAAGAGAAACTTGAGTGTTTTTGAAAATTTGATAAGATGAATAAGATGAATCAACTTTAGTCTGTTTATTTATCAATAAATTGCTTCCCTATTAGGCAAAGAATGAAGCCAATGGAAAGTTCCAGTAAGGATAGTAGAACATTAGTGTATTTGTATGTGCAGGATGGCATCTCAACACTATCAACCTAGTGTTGTTAGCACTAAAAAAGAACTCCAAAACAAATCAAGACATGTTTTAGAATAAGACCTGAATGCAGGAAGGAGGCAGGGGAAACTAAGCAGCTTTACTTAAAGCGACGCTGTGTAACTTCTACCCACTAAGGACCTGGAATTTACTTCCCGTCAAGGCCACTGGTGACGCTGTACTGTCTCAAATTTAAGCAGTGTTTTGGAGTCTGATAGCAGATCAGATTGAGAAATCCTGGAGGTACTTGTAAAGACAAGGCCACATTCACCCTTCTGTATTAGGTCCTACATCGGCGAAGCAAAAATATGTCGCCTCTGGTAGATGTCATATACAGCTGTGGTCAAAAGTTTACATACACTTGTAAAAAACATAATGTCATGCCTGTCTTGAGTTTCCAATAAGTTCTACAAGT
>JAUZNJ010033176.1:0-13292 GCA_034780135.1 Jordanella pulchra
AAAACGAGTTATAAATAAGGTTTTCCCACAATTCTGTGTGAATTATATATAGGTTCCTTGTGAGCTGGATAGAGAAATTAAGAGTCTCTGAACTATGATGCAACAGTGATTTATATTGCAGTTGTGATACAGGGAAGTCCAGCAGCTGCACTGACAGCTGTCAAAAAATCTCAGTTAAAAACAGCATCTCTTTTAAGAACACAAGGCTGATGAGATAAATGCACAATAAAGACGAAACCATATTTAATTTAAAAAAAACAATTATGATTTGTGTTTACACGTGTTTTCATAAGGAATTTAATTGCTGACACGGATATTTAATTAGGACGTCAATCAAGTTTACTTTAATAAATTATGATGGACTCCTTACAACCACGGACCATGTTCTTACCTTTACACTAAAAAGTTTTGCAGATTGAAGTCTCAGCCAGCCTGACGCGTTGCCCACTTTCCTGCAAACCACGCATCCTTGTCTCAGAGATTTAACCACTCCGCAAGCCAACAGGATTGTGGTCATGTTAGCCTTAAGTCCAACTTTTTATAAAACTGGCACTGATGGGTAAAAGCGGATAGTAGCTCGATATAATATTTAAAAATTAGATCTTAAGAGAGTGACGGGTTCCCCCCTCGTGTTTTCAGTGGCCACGGACTGTCGGTTGAAGTGAGCGTTTGAAACTTTGCAGCGGATTGGCCGCTGAACATTTGTTCTGAACACATGAAGCGGACGGTGTTTAGATTGGCCCTTTGCACAAAATGAAAACAAAAAAAAGTCCACTCCTACCTCAAAGATAGCGAATACTTTCGTTTTTTATATATTTAGTCATTTGTTTGTTTACTAGCTGTTGTAAGTTTTACCGTATGGAGTTTTGTAAATGAAACTGTACCTTTAATACTATATTTATCTGTTTAACATTTGACCATGAAGTCTTTATTTGGGTAAACTTCAAACTGAAATACATACGGGTATTTTATCGATTTTTTTGGATTCATTTCAGTACATAAAAGGAAGAAAAATACCCACGAGTAATAAGTTATTGGAAACACTTTCAGCTCTTTGTGTTTGAAACAAACAGAACGCCTTCCCACTGGGAAAGGCTGCACCCGCTTATGGCGAACTTGTAGTTAGTGCTTTATGTGCAATAACTTCTTTACAGTCTCTCTTTGAGTAACATTGCCTGCACTGAAAAAAATGAATAAAAAGCAAACCAACCCTTTACAGGCTGCATGGTGGTGGGATTAGAGTGGTCTGTGTATTTGCTGATGACTGCAAGACTGGTTCTCTGTGGAGAAGGCTGCCTGACTGCCACTCTGCTGTGTTCAGCAGTCTGAACAACGTGAGTATCAGGACCCGAACAGATTGGGGAATACCTGCAACTTTAAGTAGCTGAACAGATTTTATTCAGTCTGTAATAATCCGACCATTTTGTTGTTCAGCTTCAGGAAAAATAAAAATCAGCAATTATTATTTTGTGCTACAAGTATCCAACTTGTGTAACAGAATGAATTAGTTGAAATTATACACTTAATATGTATGAACATAATCTTCCTTTTGATTCTTATGTTTGAACATCATTTAGGATTTTTGGCATTGGATTGAACTCGCATCATGCATAAGCAAATCTCTTTTTTGTAGTGAGGCTCTGTGGAGCTCTGCTGACATCCAGTGGCAAATCTCTTCCAAATCTCTTCCATAGGTGCTCAGAAGGGAGCCTTGCAGTGTTGACTATGGAAAATAAATATGTTACTGACTTACATGTTATCAGTCTTTCAACTTGTTTTTTTTTTCTTTTTTTACTGCAAAATGTTAAATTCATACCTATGGATTATTTTTATTATATGATATCACCTCTTCCTATAGTTTCTATTTAGATCAGGATTGTTATGCCTATAATTTATTTGATTAATATCACCGCATTAACATAGACTAACTGCCTGGTCTTCAGTCTTAGAGGGATTGTATAAAATATTCCAACTAAAATTAGTTTGATGAGTGATACATAGCATTAGTGATACATGGCTGTGCAATCTTTTTATTTATTTGTATGTAATACCTCTAAGTCAATACTTTAACCCAGTTTTAACTGCAATTATAAATACATGTCTTTACTAGCTTTGCCCACCTGGCAACATATAACAGCTGTAGCTTCATCTGATCAATCTAAAAGCACCTTTGATGATAATTCTATTGTTTTTTGTAACAGAAAAGGAAGAAATAGAAAAGCAAGGTTTGTTCTACCATTATATTCATAGCATAGCAGTTTCCCCTCAGCATGATACAGCCATATTTTTGTTTCAGAACTTTGTGTTTACTGTGTTTTGCACTTTACATATATGGCTATGACTTTTACTATCTCTCAGCATCTTTTATCATGTTTGTTGCATCCTCTACATAACTTGTGCACACTTTAGTCCAGCCCTTGACAAAGACAGATTTGTTCATTTTCAGATATTGGATTGTACCATGCTGTGTGAGATGTTAGAAGTTTGGAATATTATTGCATAACTAAACCTGTTTTAAACTTCTGAACAATTGTATCCCCTTTGTTTGTTGAACTTATTAAACCTCTGAAACCTTTACAGAGAAGTGTTATTATTACTGAGACTGAATCTCCTGGATAATGAGCCCTGAAAGCAAATATTCTACTCATTTTATGTAGGGTTACTAGAGTGAAAGGGGGCGATCACAAGTTCTCACTGGAAAATTTGGACCAATGTTTGTAAACTAAAAAAAGATGCATACACTCACAATGTCATATAGTACTTTGTGACAAAATCTTAAACAGTTTAGGGAATAAGACCTTATTGTATCTATAACTGAATAGACAGAAGCACCTTATAAAACCATTCATTGTAATTGATTTATGAGTAGTCCAAACAAGTAAAGAAAAAAGGCTGTTTTGTTGTTTTTCTCTTGAGAATGCACCACTCTTCCTTGAATCAGAGTATATGAAAATTGCAGAAGCGGTGTATAACACTGCAGATCTGCACTGGCAAGAAAAGGGAAAGCACTGGAGTCATTATGCGTGCTACACATAGTAGAAGCTTTAACAGCTTGAGTGTCAGCCTGACACCTTAACTGAAATGTTTCTTGAGACAACACACTGAGTTTATAACCATGCAAGAAAGGATGCTGTGTATTATAGGGCAGTCATCAATTACAATGCTGTTTAAACATGATGACTTTTACCAGTATTCTTACTGTTACTGGAGTTGGTGTCCTTTTAATTTATTATTTTTTGTTTGTTTTTGTTTTGTTAGTTTTAGTTCTGGTAGTTTTTTGCAGTAGAGAAGGTATATCTTTGAAAGAACTAAACAGACAACAAATTAGAAAATCATATGATAAAAATAAGAAAGGGTATATTGATGTTGTTTAGTATCTTACAATTGGACTTTTAAGGGCAACTCTGTTCATTTTCTCTTTTCTTGTAGCTGGCTGACAGATACGTAAAGGTACATTTTAGGTGGATTAGATCAAAATGTGCCCTTATATTAAAGATATCCTGAAAACTGTAGGTCTACCTATTGCCACATGTAAATTTTAGTGTCATTTAGGGGTCTGGCAGGCATTTGGTTATTTTGCTCTTATTTTTAAAGAGATAAGTGAAAAAAAAAACAGATTTGAGAACTGCATAAATTTCCTCTCATTCTCATTCATTATAGTTTCAATGTTGCAGTATTTAAAGCACTGATATGGTACAGCTTATCTATAGGCTTTACATTTTTTTGACTAAGAGAATTAAGCCATCAAGCACCCAGTAGGCCCTCATATTATTTTAGTGTTTAATCTAACAAAAATATTGTAATGCATTTTACTGATTTTAAAAATATTCAACAAATATGTTAAATATATCTATACTGAATTTAACTCTGCTGTCATCAACCTGTATTCTTTGAGGGAGATAAAACACAGGATATGTAAAACATGACAAAATAAGTAAAGTAGTGCTTTCTTTTTAAAATCATCCTTGACTATATGACAGTTTTGTGAAGATTTAGAGAACATGTGAACTCTGTGAAACACACTTTAGCCGTTTATTAATGTGAAGCCTGTCATTAGATGCCCTCCTTTGATTGGCTGACACAACAATCTCCAGCTTGTGTCTTCTGTGAAGGGATCCCGCATTGTCTGTGGTCTCAAGTGTGAGTTTCACATGGTGACCGAGCTTAAGGGAGGACATAAATAGAAAGGCAGGCACCCTCGCTATTCTCTCTGTGCCAGGTTTCCAAACAAAGTCTTGGTCCTTAGATGACTGAAATAAAAGATGACATAGTTTCAATGATGAATTAAGAAATTTTAATAGATCAGGACATGACTAACACATTCGAAGAAACTGACCTTTAAGCTGAGCCCCCACAACTGTACTTGTTAACTGTCTTTCAAGCGGTTGGTATTTTGCTATATGCGACATACTGTATTACTTCTGTTTGTGTTTGAGCTGTGGTTACATGACCTGTGAAACTTTCTGCATGTAGTTTAACAGCAACAGCATTTCTTACTTATTTGACAAAAAGTCTTTAAACTAAGCCCCTTTGTCAATTGCTCTGTAGTAATTACAGAAGAGTTGTGCCTTTAAAATGTTATTTTTTCTTCCCCAAAACCTTGGGCCAGCCTGGGGGTATTTGTAAATTACATGGTAATGCATATCCATGATGTATAACCATCATATGCTATAGACATTGAACAAAAATGTGAAACATTTCTTATCCTGGATACAGTATGGATGGATGGATGGATGGATGGATGGATGGATGGATGGATGGATGGATGGATGGATGGATGGACGGATGGACGGATGGACGGACGGACGGACGGACGGACGGACGGACGGACGGATGGATGGATGGACGGACGGATGAGAAACTATTGTCTAACCAATCTCTTGCACTGTTCCCCAGATCATTTTTCTACTTAAAACTTTTAACAGTGAGTCAATATGAATCAGACACTTTAACAATAGCACTTTAAACATGTCATAAAAGCCATTTGTTGCACATGAACTGATTCCTAGATTCCACATATTGGTGACATTGTATGTGGTTTGATAACTTTTAAAACAAGACAGGCTGACTATCCTGATCTGAAGGCGCTTTATCCTTTAGGTTGTAATGGGAAGAACTTGTCAATAGCCTGGGTAAAAGGAGGACAGCCCTATTTTTTGGTACAGTTGCATGCTTGTCCTTGGTATTACTTGGTGACCCCTGTAGGGAAGAGCAACGGATTGCTTTGTTTAGGCTTGTGTCCATCTAATCCCACTAAGGGGCTTTTCAGACTGTGGGTCACACAGCCTCCATCAGCCCCTTTAAGGAGTCAGGGCCTCGACTTGTAGAAATCCCAAGAAACTTCACACCTCAATGCAGGTCCTATAAATAGGTGCCATCTGTCCCCACAGGCTCAGTTACAGCCTCATTCCTTTTGGCACAAACGCAACGTATCAGGAAGGAAGCACTCAGGCTTTAAAAGAGGGAGGCAGTGGATGGGAGCAAAGTCCCAAATCTACTTTCTAGTCATCGCACATGGCTGGAGAACTAGAGTTGAATATTTTTCAGGGGAGGAGCTCTATTGATGTGCTTTACTTATTCATTCTAAACAAGAAAGTTCTTAATGCTAGTAATGTAGTGACCAGAGGGGTCTTATGCCATCTTTAGAATCTCACACCACACTACACTCATCGCATGAGCAGGAGCTCAGGTTCTTCACATTTCATTAATCATGCTTTAACACAGGAGTTCTCCCAGGGCCAGGATGCATGCTGCATCTGCATGTATTTGCTCTTTCATAAAATCCTGAGGGCATATTTCACTGTTTCATGGTTGAGGTGTTATTGCTTGTGTTTGCAGCACTGTCTATGGGATTCCCATACAAAACTTTGAACACCAAATATTCTGAACTAAAACACTGATTAGCACTCCTCTAAATTATCAGGGTTGAGCGTTATACTCACGAGAAAAAGTTAGGAATGTAGTTATTAAACTAGTCTTACCCAGGGGTGAAGTCAAAAACAGACAAAGAAAAAAAAAATTGCAAACAAACCGGGCAGTTTGAAAAAAAACATTTTTGTAATTACAAAGATCAGACAGAGCATGCAGAAAAAACAAAGTAAAACAAAACATGAAAATATCTTTATTTGACACAACATCTAAACAATAATTTGATATTCTGTTAGCTGCAAAAGCTGAGCAGTACTCTTTACTTTAACAGAGATCTTATTGAAAAACTCCCTGTATGGTGTTAAACCTTCATTTGTATTTTCTGAAATGGGTAGAACAGCTCCAAGAACTTAAATAGTGTTTGAGCTTTTTCCAAAATAATTTGCTCTTTATTATTTACTATTATTATTTACCTATTCAGCAAAAGGAGAGTCTCCTGTGTTGAAATATTGTCTACTTAAAAGATAAATACCCAGACTCTTCATAGCTCAGCTGGATGTCTTTCTGATTTAGTACAAACATCTTGAGCAGGAAAAGAATGAGAGACTGAGTGACTAAACGAATGAAAAAAACAAACAAATGCATGAATACATAAATTAATGCATAAATCAATAAATGAATGACTTAATAAAGTTGAGTTTTGATATTGCCCTTATTCAATCTTTTCTACTTGTTAATTAATATTCAATTCAAAATATATTTTTGCTTCTCAGAGCCAGCTTACAAAATAACTACAAAAGAATAGTAATTAGGTGAGTTTGTTTTACCAGACTCAAATCTATTTTATCTAATTTATCAGGAGGATGGATATTATATAGTCTAATAAATAAAATGAGCACAATTCATGGTATGGGTAATGCAAATATACTTTATGGAATTATGAATCATATTCAGACTTGATGTCAAAAACCAAGTTACTATCAATCATGACTGCCAAAAGAGACCCGTATGTCTGTAAGGATCATAAGCTGTGTAAAAGTTGCTTCTGCTCTGACAGCTCGCTGTCAACCCTGGCTTCAACTAGGATTTTCTTTTTTTTTAATGGATCAGTATTGTTTTATAGGCTTAGGCACCTCTGTCCATGTTCCAGACTTCACCTATTCACATATTTCCTTGAATATAGCTTTATGAACTTACATTTCACAAAAAAATCAATTCTTGGGTCTCTTTGCACAGTCATGCACTGACTTCAAAGCAATGTGTTTTTCTCTGTGTAACAGGCTGTTACAATATCAATGTCGATGGCAGGCTTGCTTTTAAAAGAACAAAAAGAAAGAAGCCATTCTGTAAAAGAAGCAAAAGTAAGTCTTGTAAGTTAGAAAAATATTGTAGGAGAGGCAACAGAAGATCCAGGATCCAAATGAAACTTTTTGGTTTACCGAAAAACATTATGGGTCCTAATCTACTAAAGGTTTGCGTGTTTGCGCAAAACCGCATGCAAGATTGATACCACACAAAACTGATCTACTAACCAGATGCACATGAGTTCTCTTTCTGGGTAATGAGCAGAACAGCAGGCACAAAACTTTGGTGTGTTTGCCCTCATAAATATGTAAAATTTATACTGATGATCAGAAAGTGTAACGTACTGGGAGGGGGGGCATCCAAATGTATTTAATTACAATAGTAATAGAATAATCTGACCTAAAACAGACTCTGGATGCAGTTTCTGCATCTATATTAGGCCCTTTTGGAAGGTTTTCCAACCTGCGTGAAAAAATGTCTGTGAGAATAGTGGTGAGAAGAAAGAATAGGTGAAATTTTCAAGTT
This sequence comes from Jordanella pulchra, assembly GCA_034780135.1. Taxonomy (NCBI): domain Eukaryota; kingdom Metazoa; phylum Chordata; class Actinopteri; order Cyprinodontiformes; family Cyprinodontidae; genus Jordanella; species Jordanella pulchra. The sequence continues at coordinate 7,699 of JAUZNJ010033176.1, forward strand.
CAACTTATTTGGATTAGCTAAAATTAAAACAGAGGAGACAATGTGTGTGATGCTATTTTAGTGGGTAAACATTCTTTGTAACACAGAATTTTCTTGCAGCTGAATGGATCAATTCAGCACATCTTCACATCTCCCACAGTAGTTTTCTGGTGTGCTGTCTTGCAGTGCCAGGTTAGTTTTAGAGGTGGGGTGCTGTGGGGATGTCACATAAATATGCACTTTACTTTAAATTTAATCAGATCAGATCAAGTGGAAATGTAATTTCCAAATCTGTCATTTTAAATACAGAAATTATCAATATAATGACTCGCAGGACTTCTGATTATGAAAGTGTTTTTTATTTTCACAGAGGACTTTGTTACTCAGTGGTAACTTGCTTTGATATATTTCATTCTTAAATAAAAAGGTGTCAATTTTTGTGTTGCTTTCCTTTGGCTTCTGTTTACAGTTAGTGTCCTGTCTTGTTATTGAAGTTATGCATTAGAAATGATGATTATTGGTAAGAGAATATAGTAATAAGTGTTATCGCCTGCTTTTTTATTTTTTTAATCAGTTATTGGAATGTATTATTTGATATCTTCTGTCTGAAATCAACTTTATTTTCTGTTTATTTTAATTTAAAATATAATATTCTCTTGGAAAAGATAAAGAGAAAACCATAAAAGGTCTTCATTCATCTGATTACATATAATTTCACATACACAGAAAAGGCACTTTCTCTTCTATTTTGCGTGCATTTTATCCCCATAGCCATTCCTACCATCCATGCAGTATAATTTAGCAAAATTCAGCTGACTATAAGACAACCCCATTTCTCTACCAAGCTTCATGGAGGCCACTAGTGTTACATAAAAAAAAATCCTCATTTACAGTAGATAAGGTGGTCTGCACCACTTTTGCATCTGTTATCAATTTCCCACTCAATTTCGTTTGAAACACGAAATCTAGTTAGATTTTTTGTTAAGACGAGACATTTTTTGCTCTCTATGACCTGGTACCTGGTTGTACTAATCTGTTAACCAAAACTCTTTAGGTCAACGGCAACATGCATACCATGCATGTTATTCTGTTAACAATCTAAAGTAAAGAAGAAGAAAACTTTATATGTTCACTGTTTTTAGGTTGGTATGATTCAACAAAACTTTTTCAAAGCTGCTACCTTTGCAAAAACAAACTATAAGTTTCATTATTCATTTCTGTATCTTGGGTATATTCTATGAAGTTTACAGAGATGCAGGATTTAATAAAAGTCCTCCGGGTGTGCAACAGGGGAAGCCAGGAAAAGCAATATATATCCCCATGCTATATCTGTTTCTGAGAAGCCAACAAAAAAAGCACAATTTCTGAGAGTCTATTGTCCAGAAGCATAAATCCTTAAAAAAAACAAAGCATCCTGTAATGCAATAGTGTCACGTAATAAACACCATTGAAGTTTACTATGAACCATAGACTGAGAACTGTGGTTTGCAGTCCAGTTTATCAGGTCATTTGTCTTTTGAAAAATGACAAACGAAGTCTCTGCAGTTGCCTTTTATGAACAGCAACTTGTTGTTCTACTTAAAGATCTGACCTCATGTCTCAAGTGGGTATTTCAAAGAAGCTTTGCCGTGATGATGTAGCTATATATTTAGATATAAGAGGTTTAAATGTGTTTCCTAAAATAATGTTGTATGTTGTATTCTGTGACAGAATTCCTGAATATATATATAAATGTTACTGAAATGTATGTCCAGTTATACATAGAGGATACTAAACAATCACAATAGAAATTTTATATAGTTTTATATCTTTATATTACTCAGAAAGACATAAAGTTTAATGCAACATCCAACAAACATGATTGTTTTTCTTTTCCCCTTCTATCAAACTTGGAGCATTCCTTAATAAAGCTTGGCTCCACCAGCATGCTGCTGAATCCATTAAGATTCTATAGTGGAGCTGAGATTGGACTGCAGCACAGGTGCAAGCTCCCAGGCTAGGTTTCTATAGGGGGAAGGAGGGAAGGGAAGTTAGACATAGAAGATGTAGTGGAGTGCCATGGGTGAGCCTGGATGACAGCTGGGGGACTGGGCTTTCTCTGGCTTACCCTCATGGAGATGGGGTCAGCGAAAGCAAGCGGGTAGGTGTGTACCGGGCCAAGGGGCGGAAGGGCTAAGAGGAGTTTATGGACTTCTATCGTCACCGGCCTCCCCCCGTCTTGATGGTGGAGGCAGGGCTCCACTACTGGGGCTGAGACAGATATAGATGAGAATTAAGGAGACAAAATTTGCACTCTTGGCCTTGTCTCTGTTACTGGCACCAGCAGCTGAAAGTTGCTCCATATCTCAGTTTAACTGTGCTAGTACGTCACACACAGGCTAAGGGTGCTGGTGACGCTCACTGAGGTGCTGTGTTTCCCAGTACACACAGTTATGCCCAGAATAAACAAGTGATCATGACCCGTTTTATTTGCTGATGATTGTCTACAATCAAAGAATCTGACTTTGGCTATAATATTCAAATCACACTTCCAGTATATGTAACATATGTTTGGTTTTGTTTTGTATTTTTATTGTACTTTGCAGAGCGACCTGAAGGAAAAAATGTCTCTGTAGAGGTAGGGTTTTGAAAATAGTTCTCTGTAGTGCTGACCGGAATGTAAAGTCTAAACTACTAGCTGACCTTTTTCTGATCTTGGTCTTGGATGGAGGAAAGGTCAACCCTGATCATGTTGTCTGCGTCCCTAATTGTTCATTGCAGTTTGGACCTGTTCTGTTTTGAGGATGTGAATAAACAAAGAACAGACTGAATTATATTAGTTTAGAAGATGAAAAAATAGTTCCTGCGCAAGCTGGAACATCCTGACTTAAGCAGCAAATGTCACTGCTGCGGCTTTTTCCACACTGTATCTATGTGTGAAGATAGAAGATTCCTTGCATTTTCATTCCATGAACCTTTTCACAATTTGTGAAGTAACAACCAGACCTCAATTAATTTAAGGGCATCATACATGATATCACAGTGGCACATTCCTATGATGTGGGATAGGAATTATTTAAATAGGTTTCAAAAGTTATCACAGATAACACATCTGGAAGGGCATCAAATGCATCACAGGCTGCAACATTGCAAAATGCCCAAGGGGCCGCTCATATTAGACCAGTGTATCACTGAGCACTGATCCCAAAACATCATACTGTTTAAAAAATTCAATTTTTTTCTCAAAGATGCACAATTATCAAATATAGAATTTCTAAGTGCTTTATCAGTTCTTCATTTAAATGCTCCATCCTATGTAGGCTGATGCATCACAGTTTTAACATTACAGAAATGTGTTCAGGATTTTTCATAGCTCCATTTGAGCTTAAGCCGAAACAATAAGACAGATATGGATGAGAATTAAGGAGACAACAGCACAAATAATTTTTGCACTTTGAACTACTTGTAACTTTATTCCTTCATTAAAATCAGGTACATTTCGTAATCAAACATACTTTGCTTGATTGACGCATGTCTGAGTTATATTAATGAGTTATGCTATCTCAGGAACAATTCCCCTTGTCCTGGAAACTGAGCATTCATCACTTTTCTATGTAGACTGGCAATCACCTACTCCCTTCAGGAAGTCCCTACTTTGACCTCATTGTACATGCCAAGGGCACAACACACCCTCAGCGCAAGGGATTTGACTCAAAGTTGAGACAAAGTGACTCCTTCAGCACCTTATGGACAAAGTAATGTCTAAATTGTTTTAAATGTTGTTTTTTTTTTTGGCTATGAGAGGTCTTTGAATGTGTACAAACTTTCTAAAGAAGATCCTACTTGCCATGGCATGATACTATGCTGCTGCAGCTCTAGGGTATTGAAATGGCAGGGAATGGGCAGAACCAACATAAGGAGAGGTGGCACTGCAGGAACGGTAAGAGTCTTCCTTGTGGGTTGAAAAAAATAGCACCAGAAATACTTGTATTTGATAAAAATGTAAAATTAATTAGAGATAGTATTTTGAGCAGAAATATGTCTTCATAATAATGCCAACGGATGTCTTTGAAAGGCATAAAAAAATGCATGATAAAAAAAAACTATTAGATGATCATAAGCCTGTGGTTCTGAAACTGGTATACAAGCACGCTGGCTGTGTTTAATCTTACATAGGATATCTATGTATTTTTTTATTCAAATAAATTGCTTTTAATGATAGAGTAATTTATTAGAAATATCAGGCCCCTGAATTTAGATGATGCAGGGAAAAAGATTGAAATTTATAGAAGTGATACTTGGCTAATTCAAATTGACTGAAACCTAGCATCATTATTCTTTGATGAAAACCAGGGATGAACTTTCACAACTACAGCAATAATATACTAAGCTACAAAGAAACATTTTAATATGCCTTCTAAACAATTATATTTAGAAGTTGTAAACACTTCCAGGCTAACTTTTTTATTGTATTTTTATTCATAATTCCCCCTTTTTTATTCACAAAAAATATGATATATAGTTAAGATATCTTTTGAATACTGAATTATGGCTCAAGGAAAATATGAGCAGAAATGTAGATACAATCCAACATACTCACAGGAAGAGCAGGTCAGTAAACGATCATATATAATCTATCATCCATTATACTCTCAATCAGAGATATCTCTGTCAGGCTGCTCTTCCTTGACTTCAGTTCTGCAGTCAACATTATTGCAGACTATGGCTGGTAAACTGTTATTGCTTTGACTACCACTTTCCCTTTGCAACTGGGTGCTGAACCTCTTGACAAACTGGCCAGGTCAACGTCCGCCACCATCCTCAAAGCTTGATCCCTCCAGAATTGTTTCCTCAGTCCCCAGATTTGTATCATGGTCCCTGCTCTGCTAAACAACTGGACAGTCTCATTGTGAAGTTGTAGATGACTCAGGAGTCGTCAGACAGATTTCCCACGAGGAGAATTCTTCATGCGTAATCTGTCTTATGCCAACCCTGAGCCGGAAGGTTGAACACTGGGTGGACAGGAACAACAATCTCTGTCCATGCCAGGAAAATGGAGGAGATGTATGTGGACATCAGGAGAGGAGATCAAACCTACTATGCTCTCCTCATTTGGAGAAGTTTTTGATGTGGTTCACGACATTAAATACTTAGGGGTCCACATCTCAAGTTACCCTTAAAAGCACCACAGACGGGTGAAAAGATCTAATGCTTGTACTCTCTAGGGAGCCCATGTGGTAAAGACCACATGGGCCCCCTCCATAACCTGCTGGTGTAGAACTGTTCAGCTGTGGACAGAAAAAACTCTGCTGAGGATGATATGAATGGCTCAGAAAATAACCCGTTAAAGGCGACTTTCCCAAAAGGACATTTACACCAGATGATGCAGTAGCAGTGTTCCACATTGTGGATGATTCCACCCAGCCAGTACATGGGCTGTTGAGCCTTCCACGAAGAGCCTCTACTGCACTGGCGCCAAAAAACAAAGATGAAGCACAGCTTTGCACAGAGGCTTACTGTATGAACATGAAACCTGAGCTCTGATGTTCCAACCCTCACCACTTCCACACCTCTACACCACTGTATAAATACAGATACCCACATACATAGAATCTTGTTTTTTATTACCCGTGTAT
>JAUZNJ010033177.1:0-13290 GCA_034780135.1 Jordanella pulchra
CATTAGGAGTCTGGTTGCTGCTGCTTGGGTGGAAAGAAACCAGCAGCCACTCAGCCCTTTCTGGAACCAGTTTGACAGCCCTGGTTTAAACTATATTATTATTCTTGTTGCCACATCGCCAGACAGGACACTAAAAATAAAAAAATATTACTTTCAGTCAGAAAAAAGGTTTTAATGAAACAAAATGTTCCTTGGTAAAATAATTTGACTAACAGCATCGCTGCTGAATTAGTAACATGTTTATTTGAGTTTAATTCAGTCTAGTCTAATTGTTATAATTCACTTATTTTTTTGACTTGTTCACGGCACTAGTGGCTCGTTTTTTCAGACAGTAGGCTGACAGGGTGACAGGTATGGTGGGGGGGGGGCTGGGTCGTGCGTGATAACCACTGCACCACCTGCCCTCCCTAGTCTAGTCTAATTATAACCTAAGACTATGAACACAATACTTATGATAAATTTCGAGTGAAAGGTGTAGCTTCATAGCATAATAATGAATAATGACTGATTAATTAAACAGATAAAAACTCAGAGGTCCAAACAATGACGTTTAATGTTTAGCTGAATTTGAAACACTGGTGACAAAAAAGGCATAAATAATCAAATCACAGATAATTAGATGATATTTCTGACACTAATTTGTTTTTGCAGAAAAGGTGGACAGCAGCTTATGAGAAGGTACAGCAAGGTAGTTTTAAACCTCTGTGCCAAATTTAAAACGCTTTAATAATCAAGATGTATGGATTATTAGAAAAACATTGTAGATTAATTTCTAACATTGTTTTTTTATTGCAAAAAAGCCTCACAGCTCCTGAGACACAGACAGCTCCTAGTTCTGAACAATAGACCTTAAAAACAACAGTGAAAACCCATCAGGACCGAAAACACGGCCCTGAGGAATCCCTTACCTCTCTGGTCCAGCCTCTGAAGAATGAACAGAACTGATCGGTACTTGGATCCCGACCCATTTAGACCATCTCTATTCATAGTGTTCAGGTCAATAACTTAGTTTTAACAAATATACATTTAGAGTTCAGTAAATGTAGTTTTATTTTGTAAACCAGTCATCAAGTATATCTGCTTTGTATGGTTTGATGTCACAGATCATTTGCTGCTGGTGTGAACTCAACTATAAACAAAACTCACCATTTTAGCTGACAGCTGTTTGGCATCTTTAGTGACGACTGTCTAACCCATAAAGCCACAGCTGCTAAACAGCACATCGAAGCAGAAGCAGCGGCTCTCGGGGTGCAGACACCCACAGCTGTGGAAATAAAGGACAGTTTTTAGCAGAACTTTGTTAATATGCTAACCTTTGTGCAGCAGCAGTTTCTGTGAAGTCAGCTGCCCCTAAAGTAGGAATCCTGCAGTTCTTCTAAAGTATGAATGTCTTAAATGAAAAGGAAAACATCTTCCTGCCACACATTGTGACCATCATGACACGAAGTTGTCAACGTTTCACCTCGGAGGCTTCGGCTCCGTCTTATTGAGCGTCTTCTTTATTCGGCTAAAGGAAGAAGCAGTAAACGCTTTTAAAGCTGACGCTTTCTCGCCCTCTGCTGCAAGCATGCAGATAAGGGCTGTTTTCCGTTTCCAGCCCTTCAATCGCTGCTATTAGAAACTCTGCAGGAAAGGAGGAAGATGGTGCAGAATGTGAATCAGGTGGTGGAGTTTGCAGCACCAACGTGTACAGTCTGTGCTGTGGAGTCATACAGTAAATAAACAATTAAAATGGAGGGAAAGGAGATGAACAACGGGGAAGCTGTGTATTTGGGTGCACTCTACTCCTCTGTGCTGACATTGAGAGAGAGCGAGGAAGAGGGGCTCAGACGATGAGAAATGTCTTATCTTTGGCAGACACGGCTATTGATTATAGAGTTTAATTTGGGCTTCATACCTTCGGTGACTTTTACAGACTTTTGATGTCTTCCTGTTCGGCTGTGTCCTTCAGAGGAGCAGCTGGCACTGACTGTTTGACTTTTCTCAATTCTGGAAGGATTACCCAGATAATTTCCTAGCATGTGTTTTATCATTTGCTCCATCAGATGCATCGATATTCATCTTTTCCCTTTTGCTCTCTGCTCTCTCACAGTGTTCAGAAACCCGGTATGCAAGGTGTACCGATTTCAAACGGCGGACAGCAAGTGGATGCTGGTGCGGGAACAGATGGAGGAGTGCACTCTGTCGTTCACCATCCCCAAACAGCTGCTCTCGCTCTACATTCAGGAGGACCAGAGCAGGTATGCAGAGCTGAAATCCCATTGGTGACCCTTTAAATGTCAGCCGAGTAAAACTCAAACAGTCTGACCTGAACGCACATCAGAGAGGCAGATCTTCATCAGAATCCACCGCAGGAGGGATGTGGTGGAGCCCAGGAACCAGAGGCTGCTTTCACAGAGCCTTCAAACATGCACAGAAGATATGGCTTAGAGGCTTGCTTATTAAATGTGCTCTGAAAGGGATCGCAGCCAAAGTCTGGGGTCTGACTACTTCCTGTTGACGGCCAGCTGTGTTCCTGAAAGACAGGAAGTCCTTCTGTTTTGAAGCGCTCCATCATCTGCTCTGATTAATGCCACAGTCTACGATTATTTGGGCTTTAATACATAAACCAAGATCTTTTGATGCTCTTGAGTTGTTCCTTTTCTGCAATAGGATTGTTGTGAAGCCTCAACCTCAGGCAGTTAAAAGACACAAGCTAAAGGCTGAGGCTGCTGGAGTCTTTAGGTTGTGTCTTTAACCGCCGCCTCAGCCAGGCTGAGGAAAACAGCTCAATCCATGCATGTTTAATGCCTTTGCAGACCAGGCTGAGCCGAGCTAAGCGCTGTCAGAGTTATGTTTCAACGACAAACGGATTCATTCTTCCAAGTGTGCATTACAGAGCACATCAAAGGTGCACTTCGCCGAAGCTCCAGTAGCGTTTGTGCCGCTGGCCTGTTGTCCCTGGCAACTCCGTTCTCTACTTAACACACCAAAGAATGTAGATGCATAGTCGCACCTTTATGTGAAGGGTTTCTGCTCTAATGCCAGCAGGCGGTGCAGGAAGCTGCAACGTCTCATTCACAGGAAAAGTCCGACACAAGCAAACTCTCCAACATCCACTCAGCCGTCTTCCACTGATCGGCTCACGGCTGACAGTCGTGGATCAGTATCAGTGTCGCTCCTATCGGTCCAGACGTGTCAGCTTTGGTCCCGCCTGCTCGCATGTTCAGACACAGCTCCTGTAATCCAGTTGAAAGGTAGCTTTCTGTTGCCCAGCGCCGCTCCATTTATCCTCCATTGGGTGCAGAGTTTAATCCCTCAGCCTGTGCTGCTTCCGATGGTGGGTGGCTTCAACACTTCAGGTCTCCATCTTCCTTCTTCTGTTTGGTAGCTTTCATGTGTTAAAGATGAGCTGCAGTCTGAAGGTCAGGGGTTTGGCTTCGACTGAGGATAATGGGTCTGGGTCTGCTGTAGATCAGCCTCACCTATTAGCTGCTGTGTGTTATGGTATTCAGTTAAAAAACAAGACAAGCGTCTCCCTCTGATAAAGCATCAGATTGTTACAACCTCCCTAAATGCGTCTCCAAACGTGCTTCCAAAGGAGCCCCAACCCATCGAACCCCTCGGTGCTTTAACCAGCGGTTTATACTGTCCGCTTTATGTACAGTCGAGTCCATAACAGCAGATAGACCTGCTTTTTCTTAGTTTTTAGCTAAAAGCTTCTGATTTATTACTGAGATCTTTCTAGTAAGAATTTGTATTTAACTTTACTAATTGAACTTTTTTTTCTTCTTAACGCTTTGATAGTTTCCTCCAATTGCTGGATTTTTTGTTTTTCTTTTATGTGATGAGCTGACGGTTACAGGGTGAATCTCAGTGTCTGAGATGTTAGTGAACAGAACTGCTGGCTAGAAAACGATCTAAACAAGAGCGACGGGGATTTACAAATGAGAAATAAGTACGTTCCCTGCTGTTAGCCCCTGATGTGCTGCTGAACTCTGTTTATTGACTGCCGGCCACGGTGGGTTAAACCTGCCTTTTCTCTCTACAGCCCAGATGCACATTCCCACCGGTGAACCTTAGTTTACCTGCATTGAGGCGTGAGTGGATGATGTTGGGCAGCGTTTATCACCATAGAAACATATATGAGCCTGTGGTTGTCTAGATATTGGTTTAAAGGCAGAGTTCTAGGAAACAGGAACACAGAAGAAGAAAAGTTGAAGTGTTTGTGTGTGAAGCTAAAGCTTGGTGACAGAGGGCCAGAAAAACAGTTTTGGAAAAGAAAGTTGACAGGAGAACCAAAGGATTAGTTTTTGGTAAACATTTGTTTATCTAATCATCGAGTGGGTTTGTTATTCATTTTTTATTTTCGTTGTTAAGGCTGAAGTGCGTTCCCTGCAGTTCTTCTTTCTGTTTTTAGAGCTCAGATTTAGCCACTATAGCTGCAGGTCGCCTGTAATGAGGTCTCTGACCTCCAGCCGGTGAACGCGATGATCTTTACCTGCTCACTGGAGACTTTCCTCTCGGACGGTGGGTTCGGGGTCTGCCTCTCTCCCCGTTCTGGGAGCCCTGTGAATACCTCTCGTGCAGCGGGCCTCCAGGATCGTCTCCGTTGACCTTCAGTTGTCTCCCGACAGCTGCGACGCTCCACCGGGGGTTTTTGACGTCCTCCTTCAGCCCTTTATTTTCGGCAGCAAGTGAAACGAACTGAGCTTGGCTCAATCTCAGGGAATCCCTTAGAATTTCAACCAGGGCCCGGCGGGCATCAAGGCTGGCCAGCTGTTTGGCAGCGGCGTCCAGAAAGTCCTCGCGGTTTTCTTCTGGCCAGAGCTGCCACTGCTATTGTTGTGTGTTTGCTGTCTTTATTTGTTTAAGCACATTAGCCTTTGGCTAACTCTGGTAAAACACATCAAGTTCTAATTGTACATGGTCCCTTTTTAAAGAAATGTTTTGCTGCTTCCTGCTCCCTCTGCTTTGCTCTGTTGGGACACACATTCATGCTGCCCCAGCTACTCTGTCTGTAGTTGGCTAGCACATCGTCTTCGCTGTTAGAATGACCCGCCCCCCTTATGTCCCCCCTGGGTCTGATCTGGGCTCTGCTGACGCATTCTACTCATTTGCTTGATTGGACCTTGCTGACCATGGACCCTCCCCTCCTTTCCTCGTAACGTCTGTTAATGTTTGTGAGGCTGTTTGCAGCTGAAGACGCTCCGTCCTTCTCCAGTGGTCCATCCACTGCATGCCAGGTTCAGTCTGTCTGTTCAACCTACAACGATAAGCAGAAAACAAATTGATTTACTTTTTCTTCACAGATTTGATGATTTCAACTGTTTCTGAAATATTCTATCAATCACTAACGTTACCCTTCAAGTCCAAAGAAAACTTTAAAGTGGATTGATTGACCAGAAAACGGAGCTCCAGAAAGGAGGCTTACCTCTTTATTACACTCCTTCACACTAAGTTCAGCTGATTAAAACATGTCTTAAGTTAGCATCCGGTTGCTTTACCAGCACTTAAGACTTAAAAGGCAATCATGAAATTTACCTGGATGATCCTTTAAACCTGAAATGATACGAATGGTTGCATTTCTCCAGTGAAACTTGTTATTCAAATCAAAGAACATGAGTGTGTTTCCCCTGTGATTGTTTCAAGTGGCCTTAAGGCGACTTCAGGCTGTAAATGGAAACAATGGGTTTGATTGAATCCACTGGGCATCAGCTGCTTACCTGCTAACAAACAGCTCCTGTTCTGAAATCATCACAGATTTCACTTTATTTAATGTTCCATGTTCTTGGATCATTTCTTTAATATAAACACTGATGTGTCTCTTTCTTCAAACCTTTCCAGGTATCACAACACAGACTGCTTGATGTAAGTTTTAAAGAAATATCAAGTATCTCCTAAACGCCTCAGAATACGATGAGGTGCTGCTGGCGCTTCCTCTCCTTTACGCAGTGAGCATCAGCTACTCATAAAGGTCACGCAGCATAAGCCGCTGTCGTCTTAAAGACTGCTTCGACATCAACGCCTCTTTGTCTTGGTTTTATTTTAAGCTGTTGATGTTGAAAGTTACATCTGCTGTTAACAAACTATAGTATTAATATCATCTATAATCATGGTTAACATGGAAGCTGCATTTGATGAACTTTTCTTTTTTGACTCTAAATATAAATGTGCAATAAGGCTTATATATGCGAACAGATTCATCTGAATAGTACTTTTCTAAGCCAAGCTGAGGAAACTGCTGCCATAATTCTGTCTGAATATTTGGACAGAGTTCAAGTAAATAGTCGGGTTGTTGATCCAGACCCTTGATTTTCAGCTGAGTTTGAGGCTTTTTGAAGGATATTCAATAAATTTGATGTCAATCGAATCTATTTTATTTTGAGGCTCTTATTTCAGCTGTTTGGAATCAGTTGTTTAAGAAAAATGGTTTCTCTCATTCTTAGATCTTGACTGAGCTGCTTGGACTCATTGGTCTGAGCTACAGATCCTTCATCATCATCATCACCAACCAGAGGTCAATAGGCCTCCACATCTTGTCACTTTATATTAAAGAAAACTAATATCAGCAAAAGATCAACATGGAAGTTATAAAATGACCTTGGCATCAATGTTTCAAGCTATAAGAATAAAAATGTCGCTTCAGTTTTCATAACTAGAGTTTGAGCAATAAGTCTCTGCTGGAGCTGAGCTGACAGAAACTACAATAAAAGCAAATAAATCACTATCAGGTTGCTCAAAAAAGCTTCAATTAATATGCTGCATAGAAAGAAAGAAAAAATGTAAAGTTCAGTTAAATTATAAACACAATTACAGAAAACATGAAGACATTAAAGATTTAAGAAAAGTTACTTCATAATATTTTAATCAACTAGTAAAGTTGATGTTTATTAGTTTATTTAATGGGCAAATTATATTTATAATTATTAATAAATATAATCTATTCATATTTATGAATTCATACATGTAATTATTCCCAGTTTTTTTCTTGATTTTATCAGCTGTGTTTCTGATCAATTATTTTATTGTTTAATCTCCGCTTCCATCCGTTGGCTAATAAATGTCCAGAGGGACAAATAAGGATGATTCTAGAACATAGCAGATCTATTTGTTAAAGTCTAACCCAGAGTCTGACCAATTCAAATGTATTCAGCAGCAGCTCTGTATGATTTCTGTGCTTTGGGCCATTTTCAGTCTTATTAACCGTGTTAGCAGGAAAAGATTAGCAGACTAACTAGCAGCTTCAGCTCCATCGACGTGTTTATATTGACCCACTGGTCTAAATAACTTTACCAGGTCTCCTGTTTCTCTGAATTTTTCACTGACCTTTTGGCCGTTTCTCAATACTCAAGAAGGCCAGTATGGACTCGTGTTCTCGCCAAGTACGTTCTTCACAAGAACGCCGAAAGTCTGGACTCTGGGAGAACGGAAGCAGGACAGATCTGTGAGTAGAAAGCTACTCATGACGTCAGCGCATTAAAAGCATAAAAAGTCTGGAGCTGCATTTAAACTGCTATTCTTAATAGTCTCTAGATAATAATTAATTATTTCCATTTATTTCAGGAATGATGATCAACAAACGCAGATAAACACAAATAAAATTGACCTTTTGTCGAATAAAACAACAACAAAAAAACAGCATCAGTGAACCAGGCTTTTAGTTTTGTCTGGTTGATAAAGAGATTTACTTATTTTGGTTGATTTAATCAACATGTTAGCTTCCTTTACAGCTTCCAGTATTATTATGGTCTGTCAAAGCTGCAGGAAGCGGGGGGGCGGAGCCTCTGTTAATGATGCCCTGCTGCTGAAAATAGTGCAACAGTTTGGTGTCTTCAATAATATGTTTGGTTTTGGAATCAATTAGATCTAGTTATGTATTTTAACAGCCTTAGTTCCCATAATGAATGATTCTAGCAGGAAGTGTTCATCTGATTCGGTGGTTATGATTGGATAAACGACAGGAGCTCAGCTCATAAAGGGAAGCAGATCAAGATCATTTATGGAGGGATGCAAACAGCGTTTCTTCTATTTAATCCTTTCAATCCATGGTTTGATCAGCAGCCTGAACAGGAGTATCTTTTATTAGACAGTCCCTCAGTTTTCCCTTCAGGCATTATTGTTATCACACCTTAACTTTCACAGAAAGAAAGGCGGAGATAATCGGCCGAGGCAATCTGAGTTTCTGCAGGGGTTGAATCACAACGACAAAGGTTGTGGTCTGTCAGAGAAACCTGTTACTAAACAGTAACACGTCCAAGAATAGAATAAAACAGTAGAACAGAAGAGTGTGGATATTCAGGGGAAGCTAACAACGCTAACAGGCTATGAAAACCTTCTAGTTTTGCACCAAATGGTTTTAGGAACACGGATCTTGTTGCAGGTGACGGTTTAATTGCTCTCTTTTATAGGAATCAAACATCTTGTTAAGCCTCTAATTTCTGTTATACCTCTGTAATTACTGCTGGAGGACTCCATGGTATCCGTCCATCTCGTGCTCCTTTCAAATGCAAATGAAAGTCCGTCTGTTCTGCTGGAAATCAGCCATGCACCACAAACGCTGCTGGAGATCCGTACAGCAGCCGCACACAGCGGCCATTTTTGTCTGCAGCAGGAGCAGAGGTGATTCTGGCGGCGCTCTGATGAAAGACAAACATGCTGCAGTAAACTGTTAACTTGTTTGTCTGATACAGTTCATAGTAGGAGAAGAATGAAAGACCCTTTGACAGGATAGAGTGGATGAGTGAGAACCACCAGCTGAGCTTCTCTGAATGGCTCTGAAGCACCGCTGGGGTCCGAGTGTCTTTCCCTCCAGGAGCTGCTTGGATCTTTGTTTTTCCTGAAACCTAAATCTGTCCTTCAAGTTTGATCAGGACCTAGTTTCAGAAACATGACTGGACTGAGTTTGGGGACTCTGGTATTTTCTCTTGTTCTGTGCAGTAAAGGCCCGATGGCTCCTGTGCTTCATCTGTAGGTTGCAGGATCTGGAGGAGCTGGGGGAGCTCTCTCCTCACTGGGACAACCTAAGGAAGGAGGTTGTGACGCGTTATGGAGGAATCATCAGCTCCTACCAGGAGACTCTGGCTGAAATGGAGAAGATGTCTGGTATGAACAAATCTCTTCTTCTAGCTCCAACCTACGAGGCGTCATCAGACCCACCTTCATATTCATGTAGCTCCTGCTGTTCTTCAGGGTTTTTAGTAGGATTTCATGTCAGATGCACACAAAGCCTCACATGAGGATGAGGCAGGATCAGAATGGCTGGAAAGTTTCTAGCATCCAACATGTTTCTGCATCCTAATTCAAAAGACAATCGTCATCACAGCGTTTTCTTCCACACATCTACTGTCCTCTAATGCCTTGAAACAAACTTCCAGTTCTCCATTCTGCCTTCTGGGTCCGTTCTTCACTAACCTTCTCTAACAAACCTTGAGGAACTTCTCTAGAAGTAGATTAACGGCCCAAAAGACGGACTCATTCATAGAGACTCCAAGAAGGTTTAAATGAAGCCACCGCTCAAAGCAGATGGTTGCAGTAAATTATATTTCAGTGTTTCTGGTCAAAGAGGACTGAATGCAAGAACACATACATGAACTCCAGTTTATTTTGGCTCACCAAATAAAACCTGCAGGACATACATTAAAGTTTTATTTTGTAACGTAACAAACTATAGAAAACTTCAGAGGAGGAAGAACTATGAAAGACACAGCAGAAACAATAGGACTGGTATCTTTGTGATAATCACTCTGTTGTGGAGAAAATAGAGTCTTGCTGTGAAGAGTTGCTGAAAAACTAAAGGAGGAAGTTATGAAGCAGCAGTAACAAGGTCCAACCGACACCCTGCTGGTCCTGAAAATCTGATGGGAAGCCATGAAGGCTCCTATTAGCCTCAAGCATGTTCTGCCTCAAAAGAAACCATGCTGAAAGCACAATGATAGATAGAAAGAAAGTGCCTTCATGGAAAACTTAATGAGAGGGTTTCATTAGAGACTTTCTAGGAGCCAAACATCCAGGCTTCACCTGCACCTGGACTTCATGTCTCTTCAATCTGTTTTAACCCTTTAAAGCCCAAACCATGAAATAATTGACAGAAAATTCAGCTTTTTAATATCAGAGTTGTCATTGAATTCTATGAAAAATTATAAAAAAAAAACATAAATTTATTATACGTTAAATTTCATCATTATTTGCATCAATTGTGATACATTAGGCTTTTCCATATGATCTTTTATACATTTTCTGTTCCCTACATATTTCTGATTTATTAAGAGCGAAAATATCCCACTGATGATGCAGAGCTCTAAAAATTCATGTATCAACTATGAAACGCTTTAAAGGGTTAAGGACTTTGAAGGGCTTATCCTCGGTTGGATTGTTGCATTTAATTATATAGAGGAATAGTCTTCAAATGATCCAGAACACAGCAGCTCGGCTTCTTACAGGAACCAGGAAGCATGACCATATAAGGTCCATATCTTTCATCAAACACATTTGAAGATTATTTTATTAACTTGCTAAGTTTGAAATGGGTTCAATCTCCCTTATCTTTGGGTCCAGAACCCTACGATCAAATAATCGCCTCGAGGAGATGAAGCTTTTTCTGTTGCTGCTTCTCTTCTATGAAACAGTTCATCTTTCCAGATTAGATCTGCCCAAAATCTGGATCGTTTCAAGTCGCTTCGCAAAACAAATTTTTATTCTTTGGCTTTTATCTGAAGTGTCTCTTGATACTTTGTGTTATTGTCGCTCTTTGTTTTACACCAGTTTTAAAGTTCTATATAAATAAGTTTGACATTTTTAGCCCCAAAATATTAAATTGGTCCAATGAACAAATCAGTCTCTTCTGTCATTGCATATGGTTTAGAGTAACACTGCAAAAATGGAAATATAAAATTGTTCTTAGAATAAGCTGGTAAATTCATTTGACTTTAATTTTAGCAGATAAGTCCGGCAAAGAAACATTTTTTATGGTCTTAAAAAAAGATGATTCGATATTATGAACTATAATAAAGATAATAGATGTTTTTTATTTATTTAAACATAAATTATCTTATCCCATCTGCAAATTTTCTTTCCTCCTTAAATCAATTGAAAATACATTTTGCTTACTTATATTTAAATTTTTGCTGTGTGTGTTTTTACTACAGGGGCCATAATAGGGGCCAGGACCAGCTCTAGAGAGACACTGACCCCTGCTGGCACCGGTGTAGAACCGAACTGATCTGAAACCAGCGCTGATGTGTCTTTTTTAACAATCCCCTGTGTTTTTTTAAATATTGGAATATATATCAGCCCCCTGCTGCCGTATGTAAGGCATCACAATGATTGGGATGCAATTCAACACCTCTAGAACAGGCAGTTCTCCTCTAAACCAGAGGGTGGCAGCAGTGAAACCATCATGTAGAATATCCTACTTGAACTTTATTTATTAACCATGAACTGACAGAACATACAGCAGTCACCTCCTCACACCAATATGCTCCCGTTCAAAAGGACTAATGCAGAATTCGTTCTCTTTTATGAATTAGATTTATGTGGTAGCGTTTGTCTGCAGTAAATGAAGGACTCTTCTCTGTAATTAAGGATAATGGCTCAGCCCATTTAATGTGTACATTATAGAAACATTGCTTCATTGAAACAGCACCGATGTGCGAATATATGCGCTGCTTTATCAGCAAGGGCTTCATGAAAACCTGCTCTGTCTTGGTCATTATTATTTGACCCTGAGCTGCTTTCACTGCCTGAAGATGTCCTGGAAACAGTCAAACATCTTGTTTCATTTCTAATTTCTGTTTAATTAAGACTAGTGGTAGGAGACCACAGTGCAGTGAGAGCAGCTGGCCTGGAGGGGAATACATCGGCGTTCAGGTATAAATGTATTAAAAAAGTCTCAGACTTGTCGTTTTCTGAAACTTGGCAGCTCTGCTGGTTATGCTTCGTTACCTCCTCTAGGAAGGTTATGTTTCTATTCCAGTTTGTTTGTCTTCAGGTCAATCAAAGAAACATCTGAGGCTCTTCCAACATACAACTAGCCAACGTAACTCATGTAGGTATTTTCATATCTATTAAGGCTTTGCTAGTAAATCTCTTCATTTATTAATACAAACTGGGAGCTTATTTAATTTTATTCACATTTTAATAAAATTCCCAGAATTGTCCTGGAGGAAGCTGATAAATGGATGTGAAATGTAAAAAGCTCCCACAGGATAGAGCCTCTTCCACCTTTTTAATTAATCTAATTGGTTTTTCAGGCATGGCTCTGAGCTCAGAGGTTTGCTGTCCTTAAACAGGATTAATTCTGCATTAATATTAAATTGATGAGCTCTTATCCACATGTTACTGAGGGTCAGCGGCGTCGCAGGGCTTTAAAATCAGAGGGAAGAAGATTTTTACCGTCTGCAGACCCATCCGTATTATATTTATATACCCTACAGATTTCATCCATTCTTTTCTTTAACGTCTTCACGTTTTTCTTTTTTATGTGTGTCCTGTTTCTCTGTGAATAAATGTCCCAGAGCTTGAAGGTAGCCCAGCGTTGATTTCACAAGAAGACCATTATGACTCCGTCATAGGGGCCACTGGTATATAGACCTTTATTGCAAAATATTTAGGGAGTAAAATCGTAAAAAACAGAGATGGAAAGGTAGGTGAGGAAGAAAGGGGGGACAAGAGCCAAGTGGAGAGAGAAAGAGAGCGTGAAAAGAGAAAAGAAGAGAGAGACCAGATGAGAGAGTGACAGACCTCACGAGAGCTGTGAGGAAGATGGCATCAGACTGGAAAACAAAATGATGTAATTCAGGTGAAGCGCTCTATTTCGGGAAAGTAAAACAAATCATTTCTTATAAACACAGAAAATGAAACTAAAAACTATAAGCCTTATAATCTATCCTATTTTCTACTCAAACTGGACGAGGAAACCTTGGAGAGCTATGTGGTTTGACAACATCGTAATGGGAAATCACGGGCCAACAACATCTACATGTTTTTCAGGTATGCAAACACATTTTGATGTCAGAACGAGAGCCTGAGCAAAACCCCAAACTGTATTTAAAATGAAACCTGGGAGTAGTGATGGACTCTGACCTGAACCTTCAGAGCCACATAAAGACAGTCACAAAGTCGTCCTTCTATCAACTGAAGAACATCTCCAGGATTAGAGGACTGATGTCTCAGCGTGATCTAGAAAAACTCATCCATGCGTTTATCTTCAGCCGCATTGATTACTGCAACAGCGTTTTCACAGGTCTGACTAATAAATCAATCAAACAGCTGCAGCTGATCCAGAACGCTGCTGCTCGCGTTCTCACTAAA